>OX940974.1:28292559-28586591 GCA_954871275.1 Leptopterna dolabrata | reverse complement strand
CTTGACCTATCATAACTGCATTATTACGTGTATTTTACTATAACATAAATATTATAAACTATTGTTGAAGTGAAGCTGTGGAGAATATCGCCGGAGTAAGTTATATTTTCGTCTCAAACTGTCAGGTTATACGCAGGCTGGTTTACCTACTGGTGTTGTGATAACTATATTATCATTTATTTTCATACAATTATGTTATAGATTCTATGAGCCACACCTTATTTGACGAATAACGAATATAACTGACCAGTGTGAGTAATCTTAAATCCCTGTGGAGGCCAATAAAGGGAACTAACTACAAACCTCTTAGAAAATGTGTTCTTCGAAAGACACAAGAAGAAAGAACATGTATAGGAATTTTATAAACACTCATCAGGATCAAAGAACTTTTATTTTACGACGTCTGACAGAATAGGACCAATATCTATAAACGACATATATATATATATATATATATATATATATATATATATATATATATATATCCTGATATAGGTCATAGGTCACACGCTGTTATTAAAAATCATTGGGCGCTCTTTGTTACGGGCCCCCATTTTCAAAATTTAATTACTACGCGAAAACTGCATGAAAAAATACGTTGCAAGAGCGTTTTGGAATCTGGAAAACACACAATGAGAAGGAACGTATGGGGGCTAGTAAGAAAGAATTACACCAGTCACATTCTTTGTTACTGGCCCTCAACTATTTCAACATGTTTTCACTAACTCGAGTTAATGTAACATCGTTCTAGCTAATACCAGTAGATATTACCTGTTTTCTGGATTCCAAAACGCTCCTGACACTAATTTTCTTATAGAGCTTTCGCGTAGCAAAAATTGAGCTTTCAATAAATAGAACATTCAAAAATGGGGGCCAGTAACAAAGAACACCCATGTCATTCACCAATTTTGGTTTATCATTTTTAAAATGAACCTCTGGAATCGAACATGAAAACAATTTTTTTTTAAACCCCTCAAAATTATTTGATGTTTCCGTTTCAAGGTACCTACAGAATCCGAAAATGGAATTCAAAATTATTGCTGACCGTCCGCTGTACTTCGTTTTTTCCTTAATTAGCATGAACCAAAACTAATGAAATGTGGTTTGTAAGTACTACTGGGGTCTAGTTGGTCCACGAAGCCTTGTGTTACTGTCAGTTACCTCTGAGGGGTGAAAACCTCATACCTACCCTACCTACTTCTTTTAAACTTGAACACAAATTATGCTTAATTTATGAATAATAACAAATAATAATAATAATAATAATAATAATAATAATAATAATAATAATAGGATTCTTGAATCTACCGCATATTTATGAAACTGTAATTCCCAGGCCGGCTCCTGAACAAGATTTGGGGCTTTCTGCGGGGAGCACGAGGGTAGCTGTATTGACCACCGAAAACAGTGACCTCCGCAGAAGGGGAATCTATACAGATAAATAAATAACCGTTGCGTAATAATTTGCACCGTTTTGGAACAATGGCCATCATCATCTATGGATATCCATCGACGTTTTATCGTCTCCAGCACGGTTATTCGTATCCACATGCTCTGACGCTGCGGACGCACACCCCCTACCACACTGCCACTCATGCGAACACCCTTTGGCCAGTTGATCGCTTTTGATATCGCCATTCTCGATCAAAATGCCCAATTCTGCGGTTGTTTTATTGATAAATCCATTTTCAGATATAAAATATCTTGATCCGTTCTCAAATGAGGAAGTAAATTTTCTGGTCCTGCCTCGTGGTGGCGGATTTTGCAACTAACGTCGTTACATTTAGCCTTAGGAGAGGAAGTAGAGTAAGTAATTTACTCTACCTTGAAAAACTGCGAAGACCAGCAGAGTCAAGTGAGCAGGCCAAGTTCACTCAGTTGTAACTGAAAAAAATAAAGAGACAAATATACATAAACTTACATCTTTCATGTGTAACAATTTAACAAAAAAGTTTCATGGAATCATCAGCGGACAAACACAGAGGGGGTGTTATAAAAAATTTTTGCTGTGCGATTACATAGGTGTATTATTCACAGAATAATAAACCAAAAATAGAGTCGTTGTTCATTTTCACTGGTTCTCTTGAACTGTTACCTACCTACTTACTTTTAGCAAAATTTGCGTAGTGTATCTACCTTTTGTAAGAATACTATACCGTCCTTTAAAAATAGGGAATCTTATATTCTGCGTTTGCATTGTTTTGGTTTATTATTCTGTGAATAATACACCTATGTATTCGCTCAGCAAAAAACGCTGCAAAGTCCTTGTCACATGGGTTTATTATTCTATTGGAGTTCTAGAGATTTTTGTTGGCTGTTAAATGTATTGTTTATTTCATGTGGAATGATTGAAATAGCTATTTCTGATGATTTCCACCAATTTTGGCCCCCAAAACATGAAATAGGTACGCTTTTTTTTTCTTTTTTTTAAAGATCATCTTTGATCATTGGTAGTGGCATTTAATGGTCTTGATTCACCTGTTTACACTTTTTCCAATGTTATTGTACACATTGATGGTGATTTCAGACAGTTTTCCAGGATTTTGACTCATAAAAAACCAATTTTGGAGCTGAACCTTTGGTAAAACCTCAATTTCCGCGTCTTTGGTCATAATCGACTTCATATTCGGTCTTCTCGTCCTCAAAAACATGGATAAAGATACCTCAAAAGCTCATGTTACTAACATGTTGTTAAAACGCAAAAAGTACCTATTTTTATACACATTTTCACTCATAACACCCCTGGGTATATTCCGATCGGGCTGAAAAGTTTCGGGACACAACTAGGGCCCAAATGGAGCATGTGTGCGAAAGAACGACTTTTTTAGACCGAAAATGAAGCCTGTACACGTGATACGGCGTACGGCGGACGGCGGACGGAAATTGCATTTTTGGAATCTACGCACCTTGAAACGGAAAAGAAAAAATTTTGAGGGGGTGTTATAAAAATTTTTTGCTGAGCGAATACATAGGTGTATTATTCACAGAATAATAAACCAAAATTTTTATAACACCCCCTCAAAATTTTTTCTTTTCCGTTTCAACGTGCGTAGATTCCAAAAATGCAATGTCCGTCCGCCGTCCGCCGTACGCCGTATCACGTGTACAGGCTTCATTTTCGGTCTAAAAAAGTCGTTCTTTCGCACACATGCTCCATTTGGGCCCTGGTTGTGTCCCGAAACTTTTCAGCCCGATCGGAATATACCCAGGGGTGTTATGAGTGAAAATGTGTATAAAAATAGGTACTTTTTGCGTTTTAACAATATGTTAGTAACATGAGCTTTTGAGGTATCTTTTTCCATGTTTTTGAGGACGAGAAGACCGAATATGAAGTCGATTTTGACTAAAGACGCGGAAATTGAGGTTTTACCAAAGGTTCAGCTCCCAAAATTGGTTTTTTATGAGTCAAAAACCTGGAAAACTGTCTGAAATCACCATCAATGTGTACAATAACATTGGAAAAAGTGTAAACAGGTGAATCAAGACCATTAAATGCCACTACCAATGATCAAAGATGATCTTAAAAAAAAAAGCGTACCTATTCCATGTTTTGGGGGCCAAAATTGGTGAAAATCATCAGAAATAGCTATTTCAATCATTCCACATGAAAGAAACAATACATTTAACAGCCAACAAAAATCTCTAGAACTCCAATAGAATAATAAACCCATGTGACAAGGACTTTGCAGCGTTTTTTTCTCTCCAGACCCAACCTGAAGGAGAGAAGAAATGTATTGGTCCGGAACTCGACCACTCCATGTATGTGCGCCCAATCTGATACCATATAAGACGCATCTAATATTCATCCATAAAACCGAAGCCTTGAAGGGGATGCTGAGGGTCCTGGATCAAAGTACGCTTCAGCACCGACGTCTGCAAACTGCTCTGGTTACAATGAGTAAGATACAAACCAATATGACTCTCCACCACTGTCAGCACGGGTGAATTTCCCGGTGCCGTCGAGGGCCACGAGGAGTCTTTATCCTTTTTCCCCGGAATATCATAGGATATTTTACGGGAATATCAATTCTCTTACTATGATGCAGCGACCTGCAAACGAAAATGTTCGCATAATTGATGTCAGTGAAGACACCCCAACTGCGATTAAGCGGAAGTTGAACACTGGTGGATTGACTGTGGATTAGTGCCTCCGGTTTATTCAGTGTCATATTGGTTTATTGTTCTGTGAACAATACATGTATGTATTCGCTCAGCAAAAAATTTTTATAACACCCCCCCTCAACATTTTTTCTTTTACGTTTCAAGATGCGTAGATTCCAAAAACGCTGCAAAGTCCTTGTCACATGGGTTTATTATTCTATTGGACATACCTACAGAAATTTTGGCTATTTACTTACCTATTGTTTCATTCATGTAAAATAATTGAAATAGCTATTTCTGGTGGTTTCCACCAATTTTGGCCCCCAAAACACAAATTAGGTACGCTCCTTTTTTTTCTTTATCAGATTATCTTTGATCATTGGTGGTTTAATCGACTTGATCCACGTGTTGACACTTTTTCTGGTGTTATTCTACAAATTGATGATGATTTCAGACGATTTCCCAGGTTTTTGACTCATAAAACATCAATTTTGGGAGCTGAACATCTGTTAGAACTTCAATTTTCCACTCCTTGGTCAAAATCGACTGTATATTGGTCTTCTTGTCCCCAAAAACATGGAAAACGATAGCTCAAAAGCCCATTTTACTAATATGTTACTAAAACACAAAAACGCTGCAAAGTCCTTGTCACATGGGTTTATTATTCTATTGGAGTTCTAGAGATTTTTGTTGGCTGTTAAATGTATTGTTTCATTCATGTGGAATGATTGAAATAGCTATTTCTGATGATTTCCACCAATTTTGGCCCCCAAAACATGAAATAGGTACTTTTTTTTTAAGATCATCTTT
Source organism: Leptopterna dolabrata (assembly GCA_954871275.1). NCBI lineage: Eukaryota > Metazoa > Arthropoda > Insecta > Hemiptera > Miridae > Leptopterna > Leptopterna dolabrata. Next base: position 28,581,680 of record OX940974.1, on the reverse strand, counting down.
GATCATTGGTAGTGGCATTTAATGGTCTTGATTCACCTGTTTACACTTTTTACAATGTTATTGTACAAATTGATGGTGATTTCAGACAGTTTTCCAGGTTTTTGACTCATAAAAAACCAATTTTGGGAGCTGAACCTTTGGTAAAACCTCAATTTCCGCGTCTTTGGTCAAAATCGACTTCATATTCGGTCTTCTCGTCCTCAAAAACATGGAAAAAGATACCTCAAAAGCTCATGTTACTAACATGTTGTTAAAACGCAAAAAGTACCTATTTTTATACACATTTTCACTCATAACACCCCTGGGTATATTCCGATCGGGCTGAAAAGTTTCGGGACACAACTAGGGCCCAAATGGAGCATGTGTGCGAAAGAACGACTTTTTTAGACCGAAAATGAAGCCTGTACACGTGATACGGCGTACGGCGGACGGCGTACGGCGGACGGACATTGCATTTTTGGAATCTACGCACCTTGAAACGGAAAAGAAAAAATTTTGAGGGGGGTTATAAAAATTTATTGCTGAGCGAATACATAGGTGTATTATTCACAGAATAATAAACCAAAAGTACGTATTTGTATACACATTTTCACTCATAGCACCCCTGGATATATTCCGATCGGGCTGAAAAGTTTCGGGACACAATTAGGGCCCAAGTGGAGCATGTGTGCGAAAGAAGGAATTTTTTAGACCTAAAATGAAGCAGGTACACGTGATACGGCGGACGGCGTAAGGCGGACGGACATTGCATTTTTGGAATCTACGCACCATGAAACGGAAAAGAAACAATTTTGAGGGGGTTTTATAAAAACTTTTTGCTGAGCGAATTGTATTATCCACAGAATAATAAACCAAAATGCAAAGCCCGTCCGCCGTATCATGCATATCTACTTTATTTTCGGTCTAAAAATTGCGTCAACAGGCTCCATCTGGGCCTTAGTTGTGTCCCGAAACTTTGCAGCTCGATCAGAATATACCCAAGGGTGTTATGAGTGAAAAATGGGGACACAAATTTGGTTTTTTGTGTCTTAGTATAACATTAGCTCATGAGGTATTGTTTTCCATGTTTTTTTAGGGCGGGACCGAATATGAAGTCAATTTTTACCAAAGATTGGACAACTGAGGTTCTAACGAAGTTTCAGCCTTAAATTTAGGTTAGTTTCGGTCTAAAATCGTCGTTCTTCCGCACGCAGTTTGGGTCCCCATTTGGGAAGACATACACAGTCCTAGTTGTGCTCCGAAGCTCGGCAGCCCGATCGGAATACACCCAGGGGTGTTATTTTAATATTTGGCTCCGGAAAATAAGAAGACTAGCGATGAAAACAGATATTTAATTTCGGGGGACTTCACTACATCGAGATCTGAATTGATAATGAAGCTAACAGGTGAGAGTCATGAGTGGGGGAAATTGAAGACAAATCAGAATCATACAACATCGCCTTTGGCGCTTAATTACAAAAATCTAACACATCCCCCCAATCTCACGCACGAAACATAACAGAGAAATCGGAATCACAAACAAATTTTATCCATTTTCCCTAACACCTAACGTGTTTCGAAAATCACTTTGGTAATACATCAGCGGCTTGATCCGCTGTATGCGTATAAACTAATTTAACCTTCCCTTTTTCCAGGAAGTGATACTTCAAATCGATGTGTTTTGTTCTCTTTGTTTCAGGGGTACTAGCCATGGCAATGCACGACTGGTTGACTTCCGACACAATCAGTGTACAGACGTCAAACTTGAGTGAATCTACCAAAATTTGTCTAACGAATAGAGATTCACAAATACATTGAGACAAAGCTATATATCATATTCAGATTGTGATGATGACAAACTGACTGGATTCTGGTTCTTTGAACGCCAGAAGACTAATTTTTAATTTAACATTATGCCAAAACCTGATACACTTTTCCGAGTTTCAATATCTTGAGCAAAATCCGCGTCAAAATATGCAGATAAACGGAATTTAATTTCTTTTGATTTCTCATTATTCGATTTTTTGTACATCAATCCAAAATTCTCGGTAGCTTTTAAATATTTCAATACATTTTTCAGATTAATCCAATGTTCTTTCCCATATCCATTTTGATACTGACCGGAGAATGACACAGCGTAGCATAAGTCAGGGCGAGAACCCAACATTATTTACATTAGGCTTCCTAACAATTCCTTAAAAGGTCCTTTAAAAATCCTGATTTTCAACCTTAGTAATTGCAGTCTAGGCTGCATAGGCACATCTGAATTTTTAGCTGATTCCATACCAAACTTGTTGATTACTCTTTGAATTAAGTCTTTCTGATTTATGAAAATAATCTTCTGACTTTCCTTTAAATTCAAAGTATTCATGTCAAATTTCTGTAAAAGAAATTTTCTGATATTATTTCCTTCTTCAACTTTAGCTCACAATAAAAATATATCATCGACCCAGATCAACAAATAAATTCCATTTTTCGTGTAAAGGCAAGGATCTACCAGACTCCTTTTAAAACCAATTTTCAAAAGTTCATCATTCTCGCAGACATTCCAGTTTTTCGGTGAGTCCTTCAAGCTTACAGACTATTCTTCAATTTGCAGCATAAATTCGGGTTTCCGATGCCAAGAACCTTGGGCGGTTTGATGTAGATCGTTGAGGGAGTGGGCGCATTGAGAAAACCACTGCAGAAGTCCACCTGGATACACTCCATGTCCTTCTCCACGGCTATCGCTAGCAGGAGACGCAAGGTGATCATCCGGGCTACAGGAGCTTACACATCCTCTTCACATTCCTGCTGAAAACCTCGAGCGAGGAGCCGGGCTCGTTTTACGATTTTCTCCATTAGCCTGTTTTTGACGAAACACCCATTTGGTGTCGATGAGCTTCACATTTATCGGTTTTTCCACGACTTCCCATGCTTTGCTCCGTTCCATGTTCTCGAGTTCTACATCAATGGCTTTGGTCCATCCAGCATCCGTGACAGCAGCTTCGTAGTTCTGGGGTACTTCGGAATGCGAGTATCCAGTTATCAGGGCAGCGTAGGTCAGGTCGTAGTCCTTGAGATAATCTGGAATCCGACGTTCCCGCCGACTTCTCTGCGACGTTCCTGGTACTGATGAGCTGGGATGTTGATCCGTTGAAGACGATTCTTGATTTGGAGCAGACGGGCGATTTTCTTCCGCAGGTGGTTCTGCCTCAGGCGTCTCGAACTCTTCCCCCTCTGAATCGGTGTCATCATCTTGAATTTCATCTTCTTCCTTGACAGTATTCTGATCCGGAGTTCGCTGAATCATGACGTCTGGGCTTCTGGGACTTTCATCGAATATGACACTTTTAGCAGTCACTACTCGTTTCCTTTGCTCGTCCCATAATCTCCAACCGTTGTGCGTGTAGCCGACGAGAATCAACTTCTGGCTTCAGGGATCAAGTTTTCCGCCACGGTCCTCCTTCAGGACGAAAGCGTGGGCAGTTGATCTAAATACTCGAATTTTTCCAAGGTTGACTTTCTGGCCGTACCAAATTTCCGCTGGTATTTGGGGAGGGTTGAGTGCCTTCGTTTCCAGGCGATTCAGTATGAAAATACTACTCATCAGAGCCTCACCCGGCATCGTCTTTGGTAGACCACTATCCAGGATCATATAGCGACCCAAATTCATAATTATTGTTCTGTTCATCCTTTCGCTTACGCCGTTCTAGGATGGATGATGCGGCACCGTCCACTTGATATCGATTCCGCGTTCAGAACAAAAATCCATGAATCTATGGTTCTTGTATTCTCCACCATTATCCACTCTCAAACGTGAGATTTTGGAGCCAAAACGTGTGGTGGCCAACGCTTCGAAGATCCGGAACCTCTCATACACCTCACTCTTGTTTTTCATGAGGTAAAGGTGGGTAAAGTGAGAGTAATGGTCTACAAACGTGACGTAATACCTGTATTAATCTTGCGTAGCAGAGGTAACCGGACCTCCCATATCACTTGAGATTACCTCAAGGATAAGCGTAGGCTTCCGTTCAAGTGGAATCGGCACAAAAGGCTGGCTTGTTTGTTTACCTTTGATGCAGACCTCACACAAACCGTCCACTGGGTATGCTGAGGAATGCGCCATCCTTCGATGCATCAGAGCCTTGCTGACCGGCGATTCACTTTGAACTGCGTTGACTTGGTCCACCTCTAAGCTGAACTTCACTACGTCGAGATTCTCCACACGATTTCCCGTCACGATAGTCTGATTTCCGTGGATTGTTTTGACTATATCTTGATCAAAAGTCACGCAAAATCCGGCACTCGTCACCTCAGGAATCGACAGAAGGTTGAACGGGAGTTCGTCACACTGATACAAATTGTTTATTTTCGACAGCTGACCGTTCACAATCACTGGCAGAGTTCCACACACCGACGAACGAATTTTCGATTCCTTTGGCGCGACCGCGATCTGAATGTCCACTTCCCGAATGTTCACAAGATATTTCCCAAGATCTTTGGTAATCAAATGATCCGTACAGGCACTATCGGCGAAAAATAAACATTCATTGGAATGCAGTGATAACATTGATAGCTGATCCACTTTCTGTGCCCCAGTTCCGTCCTGCTGGGTACAGCATGTGCTAACCCATTTTCCACAAGACTGCAATTTTTGTTGTCTTCTATTTCCTTTCGCTGCGAGCAGAAACGCTTCATGTGCCCCTTTTGTTTACAAAAATGACATTTAAATGGAAATTATCCTGAAATTCAGGAATTTCAATCATAATTTGAAGTCTGATTTGAGTTAGCTCCGCCTTGGTTACTCGCAAATGCTGAGCTGCTGTGTGGCGCACGACCTCTTCCTCACCCCCTACCCCCTCGATTTCCCCGACGAAATGGCCGAAAACCTCCGAATGCGACTTGTTGATTTTTCTGCTGATTATTCCCTTGCTCTTTTTCTTCCTGGAGCAATTTATTTGTGACGTACTGGAACGTAGTCGAGGTTTGATCACTTGCCCTGTTGAACGCTATTTCCAGAGCCGTTGTGAGATTTCTGTACGAACTCGGCATTGCGGCGAGCAACGTGGGGATTTTTTTGATGCCCTTCAACGTACAACCGGCAGCCGATAATTCTTGGACTTTCTGTTAGAAATTTTCTATGAAAGATTGCAGCGTACCTTGCAATCTATGAAGTTCTACCTGAGCCGAAATTCCCGTCCTTTGATAATTGTCCTTGAGTGCTTGATACGCGCTGTTGCTTTTCCACTTGATCAAAATATCTCCCGCTTCCAGGTCTTTCCTTTTATATTCCTCCTTACTCATGGTCGACTTCTTAGTTGCGAGGGCTTCCAGAAGCTTCGTGACGTTCCAGTGCCACTTCCAGACGGAATGACCACATTGAGAAATTTGTACCATCAAAGGGTTTCATCCCAGTCAATGTGTTCACATTCGCCATCTTCCGCTCTACCGACACACTTTCAATTTTTCCGGGAACCAATAATCCTTTTCCGGGATCCGCGTCAGTACCTTTTTAATTCCGGTTGACATTTGCACTGGGCTAAATAACCTTTTAATATTTGGTTCCGGAAAATAAGAAGATCCGAAGCAATTAACGATGAAAACAGATATTTCATTTAGGGAGACACTTCACTACATCGAGATTTGAATTGATAATGAAGCCAACATGTGAGAGCCATGAGTGGGGGAAATTGAAGATTGATCAGAATCATGCAACATCGCCTTCGGTGCTTAATTACAAAAATCTAACATGTTATGGGGGAAAATGTGTGTAAAATAGGGGTTTTCGAGGGTTTTTTTGAGGCTGTAGTGAACAAGAGCTTGTGAGGTATCGTTTTCCATGTTTTTAGGGCGAGGAGACCAAATATGAAGTTGATTTTGACCAAAGAGTGAAGAATTGAGGTTGTAGCGAAGGTTCAGCTCCCGAAATTCATTTTTTATGGGTCAAAAACCTGGGAAATCATCTGAAAGCGCCATAAATTTGTGCAGTAACACTGGAAGTAATATCAACAGATGAATCGAGAAAAATAAATCGCACTATCAATGCCCAAAAATAATTTGTTTAAAAAAAACTCGGCGCTTCGCGCCTCGCCAGGGGGGCAAGCCCCCCTGGACCCCCCGGGTGCTTACCGTTTGGAGCCTGCGGCTAAAAATCGAGAAACATGGAACATGCTTTAGCTATGTCTTCTTTGATTTCTTCAGTTTGGTTATTACAGGCGTAGATGTACCAGTAGAATGACGAGAACAGACACCCGACGACGTCGAAGGAGGGCAATTCGGTCCAAGGCACAACATCACCGGTGGACGGCAGGAGGTAGACTGATTAATGTAAATGAGGACTCGCGGTTCAGGTTCTTGCACAACTATAAAGGTTTATAGCACTTATGATTACTCACTACTTCTCAACTCACTATTTCTCACTACTTCTTATAGTTGTCATGACGGCAATGGATACGATGTATGTTTTCTAATTAGCTTCCCTGGTAATGAAGCTTCGACCCTCGCACATAAGATTGTTTACTAACCATTTATAACATCGCATTGTTGGATTAATATCTCGTAGATAAATATAAAACTGCGACATAAATGCGTGATAAATCGAGAGCTTTCCAACGAATGGAGAACGATTTTTGTCCGATGAAAACTAAAGAAGTTTCATTTCCCTAGAAACGACTCGGTTGTACGTGAAAATCATTAAAAAATTTCGTCACCCAATTTTTGTGACCATTTTTTGTGACCAATTTTTCGTGACACATTCCGCGTGACATTTTTCGGCTAGTTAGTCCAAGGCTAAAGCATGTTCCATGCTAAAAGAGGAGCCTAATTCGTGTTTTTGGGAACAAACATTTCTGTAGGTATGTCCAATAGAATAATAAACCCATGTGACCAGAAATTTGCAGCATTTTTTTTTATGCTCCGAATTCTTTCATTCTTTTACATAATATTCATATCTAATGTTATTTCTTTACTCAGCTGGTGAACTGTTGGACCGTACCTACTTTCAATTAATTGCTTGAGAATATTCGTACGGTTATTATTTGACAAAGTTGTTTATTGGCTACCTACCAATTTTCATTTTGATAAGGGCTGTTTAATCCCGTGTAATAATAATAAATGAATAAATAAATAAATAAAAATATGTTTCAAACAAATTAATTTACCTATGTGTGCCAATAAATTTCGTCGAGCCAATACCACTAAAACCATTTGTGATGATTATTTTTTATGACAAAGACGTAGAATTTGGAAGTAGGCACCTATGTAGTTGATCGCTGTTGGTTTATTAATTCCATTAATGAACCTTTGGAACCAAGCATGAAACCTCCTCAAAATTTGATATTTCTGTTTCAAGGTATGTAGAATCCGAAATGGAATACAAACATTTTCTGTCCATCCGCCGCACTTTCGTCAGTTACCAAGAACGAAAATTAATGAAATTTGATTTGTGGGTTTCACTTGGGGTCTAGTTGGTCCGCGAAGCTCGGCGTTACTGTAAGTTATCTCTAGGAGTTGACAAATAGGGGTTGAAATTTCCAAGGGCGCCGTTATCTCCATTTTTTCACGTTTTGGTTTATTATTCCACGAATAATACACCTATGTATTCGCTCAGCAAACATTTTTATAACATCCCCTCAAAACATTTTCTATTACTTTCCAAGGTGCGCAGATTCCAAAAATGCAATGTGCGACCGCCGCACGCCGCACGCCGGTAACATTCATATCTACTTCATCTTCGGTCTGAAAAAACCGTTCTTTCGCACACAAGCTACATTTGGGCCCTATAAGCCCTACTTGCGTCCCAAAACTGCAGCCCGATCGCTTACCCTACCTTGCGCTACTTACTCGAGGGTAAGTTACATATATAAAGTCGATTTTTACCAACGAGCGAAGAATTAAGGATCTAAAAAAGTTAAATTTACGTTAAATTTTGGTCCAAAATCGTCGTTCTTCCACACACAGTTTGGATCCTCAATTGGATCCTAGTTGTGCTCCAAAGTTCGGCAGCCCAATCGGAATATACACCCAGGGGGGTTATGGGGGGAAAAGGGTGAAAAATAGGGGGTTTCAATGTTTTTTGGTGGTTTTATTGAACATGAGCTTGTGAGGTATCGTTTGCCATGTTTTTTTTGGGCGAGAAGACCGAATATGAAGTTGATTTCCACCTAAGAGTGAAGAACTGAGGTTCTAACGAAGGCTAAGCTCCCAAAATTAATTTTTCATGTGTCAACAAAAACGTGGGAAGTCGTCTGAAATAACCATAAATTTGCATAACACTAGTAGTAACATCAACAGGTGAATCAAGACAATTAAATGTCACTATCAATGATCAAAGATAATTTGTAATCGAAACAGTAGCCTAATTCCTGTTTTGGGAGGGCCAAAATTGGTGGAAACCATCAATTATAGTTATTTCAATTATTGCAAATAAAAGAAACAATAAATGAATAGCCAACATTTCTGTATGTATGTCTAATATAATAATAAACCCATGTGACAAGGACTTTGCAGCGTTTTTATATTCAGACACAACCCGCGGTAGGGTCGTAACCGAGGGACGAGGTAGGAGGTGGAATGAGTACCCCCCATTAGAAATTATTGACAAAAACTACAACTTAACATTAAATTTTGTGGATGCCAAGGTAATTCATTAGATTGTAAGAAAATAACAGGAAGACTTGCCAATCGGCTAGTTAAATTTCAAAACTTTCAAAATCATAATTGGTGAAATAGATGTGGAGCGATCTCAACACTCAATTAGGTGGCCAACGCACACCACTCAAGATAATTACGGTCAGAAGCTCATTACAATGAATAAATTCTGAATAACAGTAGGAGATCGGACCGAACCAAGAGCCCCCCCTTCGAACCGACTGGTCGTCACTATAAGAGCATTTTTTAAGAAGCTTTAGCTATTGCAATGTGCCAACCATTTTTATTTCATGCGTTTTAGAATGATAGAAATCAATCACTTAATCTCAATAACAATTTATAAAACGCTGCAAAATCCTTGTCACATGGATTTATTATTCTATTGGGCATACCTACAGAAATTTTGGCTGTTCATTTATAGTTTCTTCCATGTGCAATTACTGAAATGGCAATTTTTGATGGTTTCCACCAGTTTTGGGCCCCAAAAACACGAATTAGGCTCGGCTTTTCCTTTCAACAGTTTATTTTTGATAGTACCATTTATCTGTCTAGGATTTATTTGTCTATAGAAATTGATAGTGATTTAGGACAATTTCCCTTGTTTTTGACTCATAAAAAATGAATTTCGGGAGCTTAACTGTCGTTACAACCTCAATTCTTCACTCTTTGGTCAAAATCAACCAAATATTCGGTCTTCTCGGCCTAAAAAACATGGAAAACGATACCTCACAAGCTCATGTTAACTAAAACCGCAAACATCCCTCGAAAACCCCTATTTTTACACTCGTTTTTCTCCCATATCACCCCTGGGTGTATGCCGATCGGGCTGTCGTGCTTCGGAGAGCAACTAAGATCCAAATTTGCTCCCAAATGGGGACCCGAACTGTGTGCGGAAAAACGACGATTTTAGACCAAAATGTTACGTAAATTTAAGGCTGAAACTTCGTTAGCACCTCAATTTCCCACTCCTTGGTCAAAATCGACTTCATATTCGGTCTTCTCGTCCCCCAAAACATGGTAAAAGATACCTCAAAAGCTCATGTTACTAACATGTTACTAAAACACAAAAAGTAGGTACATATTTTTATACACATTTTCACTCATAACACTCCTCGGTATATTCCGATGGTCTGAAAAGTTTCGGGACACAACTAGGGCCCAAATGGAGCATCTGTGCGAAAGAACGACTTTTATAGACCGAAAATGAAGCCGGTACACGTGATACGGCGGACGGACATTGCATTTTTGGAAGCTACGCCCCTTGAAACGGAAAAGAAAAAATTTTGAGGGGGTGTTATAAAAATTTTTTGCTGAGCGAATACATAGGTATTCATTTTTCATTTATCTCAACACTAAATGTTTATTATATACAGCTGCAACCTATTCAGTTAGGTTTTCAGTTGGGAATTCAGTTAGGTTTTTAGGGGGTTTTCAGTCGATAAAACTCAAATGTTGATAAATTTGTTTTTCCCAGGACCTTTAGTTGGTATTAAAACAGTGTTTCTCCCTATCGTCCAAATTGAGAAATAGCAGAAACAAAATATACTTTGTAAATACATGGGTTATGAGGTGTAAACGAACGAGTATTTTCGATATTTGGTACTGAGGGCAGTGGCCAGTTGGAGGATAACCACCATTAGGTACTCGAGCTTTAACGGACTTGATCACACTTGCGTGAAAGAGAGCAGAACCGATTTAGCACCGCGTGACCTGAAGGTAAATAAACACGAGGAATGAAAACGTAAAAACGTGATTTTCACAAGCAAAATCGTGAGTTTTTCAAAGAATACATGCGGATTATATGAACCCTTTTGTGAGTATAGGAATAGGGCCGTGACGATGAAAATATTTATTTCATCATTCCCGGCTGAATGTTTTCAGATGTTTGCGCATGGTAATCATTTGCCGGGACCTAAGCTAACAGAATATGATCAATATTCTCGGGGGAAAAAAATGTGTTTATACAGCTTTAACTTGTTGAGTTCATGAAGAGTTAACACGAGTATACGTACTTTCGAGAATACCTATAACTAAACACGGCGTACATTGTCCAGCCTCATGTTTGCGTTGGCTCCGGTGGACGGAATATTTTATAATGCTCTCATTGATGTTCGCATTTTTTAGAATGAACCCTCGACAGCTAAACAAATACGCTGCTCCCTTATTTAAAACACATTAGCCGCCGTACTTTGACGGAACTCAATAACTCTCCATTCCAATAACGACTGGACCAATAAGCTGGACGGGAACTCCAGCTTTATTAAAGGCAACACACAAAAAATCGCTAAAATTTTCATCGCTACAAAGTTGGGAAACAGTCCTCTGTTAATAAGAATAGGAAAGGAGCCAATACACAGTGAAAATTACGATGAACCCATCGAATGTAATTTTTAAATCTGCATCATGACTCTGGAATCATTTGAACTTGATCACAGATACGGATGTGTACAAAATACGAAACTTACAAAATTTCGGATTATTCTGGTCATATTGGTAGCAGCGGGTATGTGAAAGTAAATACGAACGAGAACGTGCGTACAAACACACTAATACGTAATCGCCTTCACGTTTACACACTTATAATTGCTACTAACAACACCAAACCAAAATAATTTGCCAATGAAGGGAAATTTTGTGAGAGTACGATGTGTCTGCTCTAGTTAGAAGTCGGCTGCCCCGCCGTCCTAAGTAAGGCAAATGCTACTCAAAAACTCTGATCCAGAGGCCATTGGGAGGTGTATATTCAAGGTTCACCTGACAATATTATAAGACCCGAAATTAGCTGTTTTAGATTTTGACGATGCCATCACCGCTCCCTGACGCCGTCATGGAGCGACGAACTTTATGGAGGGGCATACATGTAACACTGCATGGGTCATATCTAGAGGGAAATGAGCCACTCCTAATAACTAGCGACCAGTAGAAAAGTTGGACGCGGGCTAGGTACATGACGTCACAGGTGGATTGATGAGTATACTGCGCAGGTATCTTACCATCTCCCATCATTTCCCACCTCGCTTCTTCAGTACAGGTAGGTAGTTGACATTTTGACAGGTCCATCTATCACACGGCAAAGTTATCGCGGCTGGACAACCTGCTACGTTTCTATTCGGATGGATACGGCCAACAGCGACAATAATCCACAGGTAGATTAGGAAAAAGTTACAATCTCCGACCGTCTATTAGTTGAGTTTGTTCAAGAATTAATTTTATTGAATACGCAGCTTTAAACATACACATCTCTTCTTAAAATAATATCTACATAATAATAGACATAAAATACCTAATATTAGGTTTTTTTTTCATTCGAAATTTCTCTGTTTACTTGGGTTGGTAAATTATATTCAACAGCCACGGTAACTGGAAATAGTGTACCGGATAGTGAACAGGGTCTTTGACAACTCTGATGATTTTTACCTGCCTCCAGTGCTCAAGAAATTCACTACCTACTGTATATATATACTGGTATATAAACTGGGAGGATGGATTTCGTTGTCTCAACAACCTACTTATATACTACTGAATTTTCCCCCACTAAAAACTCAAATTTGACTCGCCCCTTTCTTTGTGAACATTTTTTTGCATCAATTTGTCAATTATGGGAATTTATAAACTCACTCTAAATAATTTATAAACAAACGAAAAACCGCCAAAACAAAATTCATTTTCAAACAACTGAAAATGTTGGACCCGGTGCAGAAAACAGCTTATTTTCTTCGAAAATTCGCGAAAATGGCGTTACTGAAATATTGTCAATTTTCACTTAGAACCAAATAAAAAGTTATGTATAGTTCCGGTGATCAAAACATCGTCAGTAAGAGAAAAAACGCTGCAAAGTCCTTGTCACATGGGGTTTATTATTCTACAGAAATGTTGGCTGTACATTTATTGTTTGTTTCATGTGAAATAATTGAAATAGCTATTTCTGATGGTTTCCAACAATTTTGGCCCCCAAAACACAAATTAGGTAGGTAGGTACGATCTTTTTTTTTTTTCAAATTAACTTTGATCATTGGTAGTGCCATTTAATCGTCTTGATCCACGTGTTGACACTTTTTCTAGTGTTATTCTACAAACTGATGGTGATTTCAGACGATTTCGCAGGTTTTTGACTCATACAAAATCAATTTTGGGAGCTGAACATCAGGTGCAACCTCAATTTTCCACTCCTTGGCCAAAATCGACCTCATATTCGATCTTCTCGTCCCCAAAACATGGAAAACGATACCTCAAAAGCTCATGTTACCAACATGTTGCTAAAACGCAAAAAGTACCTATTTTTACACACATTTTCACTCACAACACCCCTGGGAATATTCCGATCGGGCTGAAAAGTTTCGGGACACAACTAGGGCCCAAATGGAGCATGTGTACGAAAGAACGACTTTTTTAGACCGAAAATGAAGCCTGTACACGTGATACGGCGGACGGCGTACGGCGGACGGCGGACGGACATCGCATTTTTTGAATCTACGCACCTTGAAACGGAAAAGAAAATAGTTTGAGGGGGGGTTATAAAAATTTTTTGCTGAGCGATTACATAGGTGTATTATTCAGAGAATAATAAACCAATAACAGCTGGCAAAAAATTTTGTTAGTACTAGTTTGAGGATGATGATCTTACCGCAAATATAATAGTAGGTAGGACTTGATACATTTTGCTATTATATCAAGTTACTTGGTGTTCTAGGTAAAGATAGCAGATAGCAATCCATTCGATTTTTTCGGGTTACATCTCATTCTGAACCTCTCACTGTACACTGGGAAGAAAATCAATGAGCATGTCCCCCGCAGCGCCGCTTAAAACAAATAAACATAACGGAAGAATGAGAAAGCTCGTTCGAACATCAGACAGGAGTTGGATGACTTGGTAATTGAATAAGTTGGCAGAGAAAAAACAAACGATGGATCGTTCTCACCAGCGTAACGCCAACCTCCACTGTCGCCCCCCAAGGGCTCTGCCCCACTAACTTACCCACGGAAACCCTTGTTTCTCTTCCGGAATTCTTCTTGAGAGGGTAGTGGATAATAGATAAAATCAGAATTATTAAACAAAAGAAAACCTGAATCAAGAAATGAATAAAATGAAGATCAAATTAAAATGAAGACTTGTTGTGTGGCCTTCAGCGGATGTACTTGCGGCACAGAGTGGGTCCAAAAATGGGTGCTTGAATATACCTGATACAATTGATAGATATACAGGGTGTCCTGTATAAGTGGAGATTTTTGAAAAGTTTAAAAATGAAGCCTCACCTTACTATTGACGCAAAACCTGATTTGAAATCAATATTAGTCTCAGGTATCGAAAACGACCGTAAACTAAGGGGGCAGTGAATCTTCAAATTAGGAAAAAATCAACGAAATTTTACAAAAAACACATTTTTTAACTTCTAACTCAACCTTCTCCCGAAACGCATGAAAAGCGGAATGACTGCATGGGGTGTGAAGATCATGGCGTCTAAAAAGAGAAAAAACACATTTGAGTTTGACAATTTGGGATCAAAATCCCGTTAAAAGTACATTATTTTTACACCGATACGTTGAACTCAGAAGTATTAAGAAAGTTGAAAAGTTCAGATCTCGTTCAAGAAGTTCATCCCCAGATAATGAAAAACGCTGCAAAGTCCTTGTCACATGGGTTTATTATTCTACTGTACATACCTACAGAAATGCTGGCTGTTCATTTATTGTTGCTGTCAATTGAAATAATTGAAATAGCTATTTCTGGTGGTTTCCACCAATTTCGGCCCCCAAAACTTGAATTAGGTACCTACGCGCCTTTTTGTTTTCTTTTTTTTTTTTCAAATTATCTTTGATCATTTGTAGTGCCATTTAATCGTCTTGATCCACGTGTTGGCACATTTTCCAGTGTTGTTATACAAGTTGATGGTGATTTCAGACGATTTCCCAGGTTTTCCACTCATAAAAACGCTGCAAAGTCCTTGTCACATTGGTTTATTATTCTACTGGACATACCTACAGAAATTTGGGCTGTTCATTTATTGTTTATTTCATGTGAAATAATTGAAATAGCTATTTATGATGGTTTTCACCATTTTTGTCCCATAAAATCGAATTAGATACGCTCCTTTTTTTTCTTTTTTTTCAATTTATCTTTGATCATTGGTAGTGCCATTTAATCGTCTTGGTCCACGATTTGACACTTTTTCCAGTGTTATTCTACAAACTGATGGTGATTTCAGACGATTTCCCTGGTTTTTGACCCATAAAAAATCAATTTTGGGAGCTGAACATTTGGTAGAACCTCGATTTTCCACTCCTGGGTCAACATCGACTTCATATTCGGTCTTCTCGTCCCCAAAAACATGGAAAACGATATCTCAGAAGCTCATGTTATCAACATGTTGCTAAAACGCAAAAAGTACCTATTTTACTCACATTTTCACTCATAACACCCTGGGTATATTCCGATCGGGCTGAAAAGTTTCGGGACACAACTAGGGCCCAAATGGAGCATGTGTGCGAAAGAACGACTTTTTTAGACCGAAAATGAAGCTGGTACACGGGGTACGGCGTACGGCGGACGGACATTGCATTTTTGGAATATACGCACCTTGAAACGGAAAAGAAAAAATTTTGAGGGGGTGTTATAAAAATTTTTTTGCTGAGCGAATACATAGGTGTATTATTCACAGAATAATAAACCAAAATCAATTTTGGGGGCTGAATATCTGGTACAACCTCAATTTTCCACTCCTTGGTCAAAAACGACTTCATATTCGGTCTTCTCGTCCCCAAAAACATGGAAAACGATACCTCAAAAGCTCATTTTACTAACATGTTACTAAAACTCAAAAAGTACCTATTTTTATATACATTTTCACTCATAACACCCCTGGGTATATTCCGATCTGGCTGCAAAGTTTCGGGACAAAACCAGGGCCCAAATGGAGCATGTGTGCGAAAGAACAACCTTTTTAGACCGAAAATGAAGCCAGTACACGTGATACGGCGGATGGCGTACGGCGTACAGGGTACGGCGGACGGACATTGCATTTTTTGAATCTACGCACCTTGAAACGGAAAAGGGTTGAGGGGGTGTTAGAAAATTTTTTTGCTGAGCGATTACATAGGTGTATTATTCACAGAATAATAAACCGAAACGATGCAAATCCCTACACAACTGTTTATTATTTTGTATAGAACACCCTTCTGTTACAGATCACAGCTATCTGTACAGAACACCCATCTGTTACAGATCACAGCTCTCTGTATAAATAACCCTTGATCACAGCCCCTCCGTAGTTTGGTACCTATTCGCCACTACAAACTAATATCATGCGTTGAATGTTCAAGCAGTAGCTAAAATGGCAAAAATAAAAATAAATATCGTTCTGAAGGGAAACTGTTGATGTGAAGTCAAGAAAATGTTCGGTCCCGTAACCGGGATTCGAACCTCTGATCTTAAGGTTAAGACCCCGACGCGTAGACCACTTCGCTGCGGCGGCCACCTGGCCGAGAGACAAGTGATGTTCGCTCTCAACACCTTGATGCCCTTCATACACGCTGTTCGTTAGGGCAAATTTTATGGCAACATCGTAGAATCCTCCAGATGGTCTCGAAAATTCATTTGAAAAAGTCAAACTATTTAAAAATGCGAGAAAACTTAACACCTCAAAATCTAATTTTCCGAGATAGGGATACTCTGTGGATATTTCAACCCTTATTTTTCACCCCTTAGAGATGAGTGACAGTAACGCCGAGCTTCAAGGACAAGCTAGAGCTCAAACGGGACCCATATACCAAATTTCGTGTATTTTGGTTCATAGAAACTAAGGAAAAATCCGCGGACGGAGTACGGACGGGAATATTTTTATCCGATATTCGTATTCTACGTCCCTTGAAATATTACCCATGAAATTTTTTTGAATTTCTTTTTTTTTGAATTTTTGTTTTGATTTTTTTTTATTATTTTTTTTCGATTTTTTTTTTTTTTTTTTCATTTCATGGTCGATTCCGAACGTCAAGCAAGGTCGATTACTGAAAATAATCAACCAAAATACATGTACATGAAAAATGGTTTCCTATTATGGTTATGGTTATGGTCCTCATGATTTATGGAGTCAGTGGATGGTGAGGATGTAGTGTAGCATTGATGGAATCTATTTTTGTACCACAAAAAACTCTAACTAAGTTCTCTAACTAAGTTATTCGAGGAGTTTCAAGTAAGTCCGATAAGGGAGCTAGTTGAGCGATTAGCAAGTATTAAAGTATATAAGGAGCTAGCTAGTGGTAAGCTGAACTTACATGAACAAGGTGTAACTACAGCTGCAGATAGCTTTCTGGTCAAAATCTCCTTGGACAGACTTACAGTGGACAAAGTGGTTATGATTATAGAGGAGCCAAATCGTTTAATAGTTTGCCAATAGACAGCAGAAAGGTAAAGAGCATCGCTACATTTAAAAATAAGATAATATTTTTTCAAGTATCTACCTTACCGATCTACCTGCTGTCTAAAATGACCAGATGTCTGAAATGACCAAATGTCTAGAATGACCAGATGTCTGAAACCACCAAACACCGCTTTCAACTATATATATAATTGTTTCAAGATCGCTTTCAACAGTCTAAAATGCCCAAATGTCTGAAATGACCAAATGTCTGACACCACCAAACATCGCTTTCAACTTTCTCAAAATGTTTTAAGATTTAAATGTAAGAGAATCGCTTGTACGGTACGCTGCATAACGGGAACTTTTAATTTCAGACAGTGCTAATTTTCGAACTTACCCTTTCGTTTCTTGCAATCATTAAGGCTGGTTTAGACGGCGCGCACCCACTCGCGCACCAGCCTCACTTCCGGTCCCTCGTGCAATGTAAACACCTCCCTCCCCTCGAGGCCACTCACAGTGAGGCCAACTCGGGGTGAGCCGTCGTCTGTCGGTTTTTGGTCGCGCATCAAAGGACACTCGGTCTCTAACCTCGCGCCGTGCGAGTGAATGCGTGTCGTCTAAACAGTGAGGCGAGGATGAGTTTATTGCCGGGCGAGTTGAAGTCGAGTCGGAAGTGAGGCTGGTGCGCGAGTGGGTGCGCGCCGTCTAAACCCGCCTTTATGGTGAAAAATTCCCGAAACTCCACTTTTCGGATCTTCGAATATCTCGTAGTCCAGGTCTGTTATCGTCTGTATTGACACAAATTGTATATTATGCACATAAATATAATTTTTGTTAAAATCTGGGGACCCTTTCCAAAAGCGTATTTTCTCCACAAACTCGCAAAAAGTGGGGAATTACCCTACCGTGGGAGTTGAGAGGAAGACGTGTGGGAGAAATAAGAGATCAGGACAGGGGCAGTCACGTGGGCGAGGTTAGTAGGGAAAGAAGCCTGCAGACAAATCTTCTCGTTTGACCAGTTTGAATGGACAAAGAGAAGACAAAGAGAGAGCGCTTGGGTTGGGAAAAGCGGTGGGGAGTGTTTTCCCAGAGACAAAGGAGTCGGTTGAATTGATCTCCTCGAGGCTGTGGTCGTGGAAAAGTTCAGGTGAGGGGGTTGGGGATGGGGCTGAGGGCTCGAAGGAAATATGTTGAATGAGTAATGAGCTCTCCATATCAACCGCTGTGATATGGCAGACTCGAAAGGAAGACGGAGATAGACGTACAGAGAGGCCCACGTCGGAGAGCGAGAGAGGAGGCGATATGAGGACAGTTGATGCGAGGGTCGGTCGGCGGGGAATTGACTTGTTCGAACTACAACTCGCCCCACCACCGCTTACGATTACATTTGGCAAATGAGATCCATATGGCGCCACGTGACTTTTTCGTTCAGTTCACTGCTCCCGCGCCAAACTCATTACTCGTACTAGGAACTACAAATGATGTTCTGAAGTTCCTCTCATGCTGCCTATAACTCGTGAGGCAAAGCGTGGATGTTCGTAATCCGAATATTCGCAATTGTGGCGGTACGTCGGTCCCTGAGGGGGAATTGGTTGGGAAAGTAGAAAGGGGAGGGGTCGCGTCTCGCCAATTAAGGAGATTTTCCCCCGGCTTCCCGCCCGGCAGTACCGAGCCACCAAAGGCATCTTGACGTAAGTACTCGTACCTAATACGTCCTTCCTCATGTTTCATCACTCGATCGTATAAGATTCCCCTGGGTATCCGCAATTAGCAATAAATCCCCTAGGTATCCGCAATTAGTTATCAATCACCATCATGAGGTTGTTGAATAGTAATAAATTATCGGTTTATGTAGAGAAATAACATCGAACGACGAAATACAAAACATAAATATTATACAGCGAAACCCCTCCTAACAGACACCTCTCCAAGGCGATTAACGGAAGGAATGAGCGTGGTCCCGGCATACACATAGGAAAATCCCTGGCGGTAAAATCCCTGTTTGGCGGCCATCGGGAGACTACGGACTCTGCACCTCTCCCACTTGTGCTATCAGTGACGAACAACCACAACACGTCTTCTCAGTCAAACACCTTCTGTCGAACACCTACCTGTCAGTCTTTATAGAGCGTTTGTCCGCACGATCAACATCGCTTGTTGTTGCGTTGTCGTCACTTCACTATTGCACCTACCAACTCGCGAAAAGTTTTAAGCCTTAAGGAAAAAGTGGACATAACCAACTGTCATTTGAATGACTCGAGTGCTCCAATCAGAAAAGTGGCGGAGAAATTTAAAATCGGGAAAACACAAGCATCAGCAATCTTGAAAAATAAAGACGAAATCCTGCTTGATGGGAAAAATGATAAATAATAAGGCAAATATTTTGTCTTTCGTGTGCAATGAACCCAAGTTTCTATAGCTCCAAACTAAAGGGAAATCTATATAAATCCAATATGTACAACCGGAAGGGAAGGATGCGAAATTATTATTTAATTTGTTATAATAAAGGATTGTACTTGGGAAATGGCGATGATGGTCGTTCTAGGGGCAAAACCACAGCTATCGCGCCGGCCTCCTTCATCGCTGCCGCCCCTCGAAACACGATGTTCTCCTCTCGCTCCTCTATCAGTGGGCGATCCCAGTCGAGAATTTACCTTCATTCTCGCACGTTCCATAAGTTCCATTCAAATCAGACCATCTTAATAGGCATTTGACCACAGTTAAACAGTTTCCCTCCACTCCCTTTCTCTTGCATGACCCACTCCGGTCCAACAAGCCCGTCCTCCCAATCCGACTTTTGAAACAGCAGTTGGCACAGATTTGAAGTTGGATTACGGTCGACCTGTTCCCCCAAGTTTCATCCAATGAACATTCGTTTAGCCGCAATGTGCGAACAAACATATTATAGACTGAGCTAATGATGCTTTCAAATAGAATCAGCCAGTACCCTTCAAATGACATACAACACGATAAGAACATCAATTTTGATTCAAATCGACGGTACAGACAGACAGGATTAAGAATTCATTAGTAGCCATAGATCGAGTTAACTCCGTACGCCTAGTACCAATTGAAGATACATCGGTGAACAGCATGAATCAAGGTAACAGTGCGAGGGAGCTCCCGACCGACTCTAGGCAGACACAGACATCCCCTCCCTTCACGCATCCATTATTACGAACCTGGCAGCACTCAAGACGGATGCGCCTGTTGTAAATTACGGCCAACTTCCCTCCAAGTGCGCACTCGAGCAGGAGGGAAGTTGTCAAAATTAGAAAACCGATGGGTGGCTGAGTTGGTGCAGGACAAAGGGCGACGTTTATTTCTGGGGCCCCTCACTCAGACGTTTCAGCCGCTGTAGTGAGTCCGGTGTTTCGCCCAGTAGAAGACTCAGCTTCTCCCTAAGTCCGGAGTTTCATTATACCCGACAATAACGTTATAATACTCGTACCTACTCGAAATACTGGGTCCGCTGACTATGAAACTCAAGTTTGCTCAGTGTACAATATTCACGTCTGCATTCACTCAAAATGGACAGTTGAAAGTGATTTTACACGATATGGTTTACCCGAAATCTTGTTATCTTGGTATTTGTCCTCCTGTGACTTTGCCGTTCTCTTGATCAGCGTGATTAGCATCAGGTTCAGCGTGACTTCAGCTCTGACACGACCAGAATGAGGGTGGTGTGTACAGTTGGTATCGACGTGACGTCATTGATCCTAGCGGCAAGGCCAGCAGAGTAGGTAACTGCTGAAACTGGGACATCCACCATTATGTTCCAGGTCAGATTTCTTGATCAGCCTTGGTCGAATGAGTTTCTGTTGGGAAACGAACGAATTTCGCTCAAATCTTTTCTTTTGTGAAGTGCAAACACGAAGCCCATATGCGCAATGTACGATTGTTGAAGCGAATGGCAACAGGAACGGAATGTGAGACTGCTAATCGTAAATCATTTGAGTGATCAAACGAAAACGTTCAGAAAACGCTGCAAAGTCCTTGTCACATGGGTTTATTATTCTATTATTTTATTGGTCTACAGAAATGCTGGCTGTTCATTCATTGTTGCTTTCAAGTAAAATAATCGAAATATAGCTATTTCTGGTGGTTTCCACCAATTTTGGCCCCTAAAACTTGAATTAGGTATGTACGCTGTTGCTAAAACACAACAACGGTCAATAATTATTATAGAAATTTGATCTATGAAAGGTACATATTTGTAAAACATTTATACATTGATAACGTGTGCAGTTGTAAAACAGAAGTTAAAGATAATTGTGTTGCGAGGTCAATTGAAATCATTGAAAGAGTCGTTGAGTTGTCTTGATTCACTTGTTAAAACTACCTCCAGTGTTATTATACAAAGTTATGTTGATTTCAGCCACCTTCCAGGTTTCTGACTCACTACATTGATTTTGGGAGCTTAAACTTCGTAAAAATATCAATTCTTCACTCTTTGGACAAGATCAACTTCATAATCGGGCTTCTCGCTCGAAAAAAACATGCAAAACGATACCTCACAAGCTCGTGTACATTAAAACCTTTAAAAAACCATCGAAAAACACTTTTTTTACACCCATTTTTGAGCCATAACACCCCTTGGTGTATTCCGACCGGGCTGCCGAGCTTCGGAGCGCAACTAGGACCCAAGTGGAGCCTGTGTGCGGAAGAACGACGATTTTATACCAAAACTGTAGGTACATTTAAGGCTGAAACTTCGTTAGAACCTCAATTTCCCCTCATTGGTCGAAATCCACTTCATATTCGGTCTTCTCGAGGAAAAAACATTGAAAACGATACCTCAAAAGCTCATGTTACTAACATGTTACCACAACACAAAACTACAGAAACGTTGGCTGTTTATTTATTGTTTCTTTCATATAAAATAATTTAAATAGCTATTTCTGGTGGTTTCCACCAATTTTGGCCCCCAAAACACGAATTAGGTACGCTCCTTTTTTTTTTTTTTTTTTTTTTTAAATAAATTATCTCCGATCATTGGTAGTACCATTTAATCGTCTTGATCCACCTGTTGACACTTTTTCCAGTGTTATTCTACAAATTGATGGTGATTTCAGACGATTTCCCAGGTTTTTGACTCATCAAAATCAATTTTGGGAGCTGAACATCTGGTACAACCTCAATTTTCCACTCTTTGGTCAAAATCGACTTCATATTCGGTCTTCACGTCCCCAAAAACATGAAAAACGATACCTCAAAAGCTCATTTTACTAACATGTTGCTAAAACGCAAAAAGTACCTATTTTTACACACATTTTCACTCATAACACCCCTGGGTATATTCCGATCGGGCTGAAAAGTTTCGGGACACAACTAGGGCCCAAATGGAGCATGTGTGCGAAAGAACGAATTTTTTAGACCAAAAATGAAGCCTGTACACGTGATACGGCGGACGGCGGACGGCGTACGGCGGACGGCGTACGGCGGACGGACATTGCATTTTTTGAACCTACGCACCTTGAAACGGAAAAGAAAAAATTTTGAGGGGGTGTTATAAAAATTTTTTGCTGAGCGAATACATAGGTGTATTATTCACAGAATAATAAACCAAAAATCGAGCAAAGCAGAGGACTCTCATCCACAGAAATCCCTGAACCTTGAAAACGATAACACTTTAGTCGGGCAGAGTAGATATCCATAGTCAAAAAATTAAATGTCAACACCAAAAAAGGAAGTGGGCTGATTGTTAAGATCAGTTAGCAGGGATTCCTCACTGTGGAGACTGTAATTTCCTAGCCATTCTAGTATTTGACTAGGAGTACTCAAAAAACAATTGCGACCTAAGGATTTCTCCAATCTTACGATTAGGTATTCGAGTTTCTGCTATAACCTTTCCAAAGGTCGAAAGTTGATGTGGCGATATTCAACCTTCTTTATGCGCCACCTTGTATTCACCTTGACGTCAAAAAATAACTCGCTTCAAGGGCTTTTTAGTTACTTCTGTTAAGAAATCGCAGAGGAGCACTAGATAATTCACTACGTAAATCTTCTCTCGTCAGTATGAAATCGTTCGACTGGAGCACATAAGGGTCGAACCCTTCACAAACATGAATTTTCGCATCATATATAAGATTATTATGGTGTGGTCACGGAAAAATATCAATTAGGTACTCTACTAAAGGTGAATTTCTATCTTGAAAAGATAAGTTTGCTCATGCGGGCATTTTCTTAGATTATTCTTTATGTTACATGACCGTTCATGTATAACGTTCAGTCCCAGTTCAGACACCAGGTGATGCACCTATCGACTTCAATACCTGCCACTATACCTATCTCACCTCCAACAGCATTCAGGAAACCAAGAACCCATTTCATCAGTACAAAAGGCTGATGACGTGCATAAATGGAGACAGTTACAGAATAATACTTGCATGTAAACTTAAAAGTTGTAATTCAGTAGTAGTGAAATATGTGAGAAATGGTTATTGTATAATAGAGATTTACTAAAGCTATTCTATAATAGAAATAAGCACATTGAACTAAACTGTTCAATGTTTCCACGGATCCAAAAATATTTTGGTAAAGGTGCACCAAACCTCTTGCAAGGGTCAATTTAATTACTGCATAAGTATGCCCTGAAGTAACAGGACAAAGAATTGTGAAATATTTGGGGATTAACCTGGGAACCCCGCAAAATGTCTCAAGTTTTCGCTATATTCCTACTTGTTCCCTTTCTCGTTCTGGTTCTTTGACGGGACTACAGCCTCACAGACGTAACGGGTCGAGCGGAAATTTTGCACATCCATTCTTTATGCTCCACACTGCCTTTTGTGCAACCCACCTCCCCCCACCATTTCGGGAGAGAGGGACAGTTTCTCGGAGTTAGGGGTTTTAAGAGTGGAAATTTGGCATTCTTGTTCACTGGGGCTCCCTAACCCTTTCACTCCTGGTGGGACGGGACATATACGTCCCACCAGGGGTGACAGGGTTAGGGAGCCCCAATGAACAAGTATGCAAAATTGTTGCACTCATAAACCTGTTGGGACACATTACGTCCCAGGAACTGAATTACCTACTGCTTCAATTTTCCAATCGTTTTAGGGCCTACTGAAAACTTCAATCCTTATTAAGGAATACTACAGTGAGTACGAATTCATCATGCTTCTTCGAACATGTTAGGTAGAAAATGACTGTGGAACAGTAGAGTCCCACCTCAAACGCGCTGAAAAAATGGGTGGGACTTGTGCCGACGAAAAAAATCATTCCCGGTTAGGCAGTGCAGTGAAGCTTGATTCTCAGCCGGGTTGAAAGGGCTAAAGAATTGGTCAAAATCTGGAACCCCATCGGTGCAGCGGAAGCCGAGTTATAACTGTTTGAAGACGCTGCAAATTATGATCGATCTAACTAATTTTATCATGATCTTTTACGTATCGAGCGCTGTAACTTTCGCGTACTTTCTGCGCCGCTTTTTAAAAAGCTGAAAACATTTGAGACAATTTCAATCAGTTTTGCTCAAACAATTTTTTTAGATTAGGTACTATAAAAAACTATTCTCCAAGCAAAAAGCTCCCCGCCAAACAGCATTGAAATACATTTCAAGCTTTCTATAGCACATCCAAGAGGTGGGAAGGACCGAGCATGATGCACTGGCGACAAAATGGATATCAATTCTTTTTATGACTAAGGAGGTTTTCTTGGCGGGTAAATTTTTATAACGATGTTGTTGTTTTTTTTTGGGGGGGGGGGGGGTAGGCATACTAACTTGTCAAAATACAGAGATGGATTAAGAATGCTCTGAAATGAATTTACATCAAACAAATTCAAGAAGTCACGAGCAGGTACTAAAAATTGTGGAACCTTTGCAACGGCGTCTTTCCTTTGGAAATGCCTAAACCCACCTCTAAAGGAAAGCTACTTCAACATTTTCTACCATCGAACACAAAGTGTGATTAATTCAATATCGCACAGTAGAACGGTTGGAGGGACGCGGTGGTTTTGAATTGCATGTTGCGAACCTATGAACAAGGCCAAGTGCTTTCTTTGATGGGGAAACAGTTGAAAATATTTCGGTGGCGAAAACTCTGACGAGCATTTCAAAACCTAGGGAGAATCCTTGCAAGGGCAGTTGAAAAGGGCCATTCTCCAGTCCCGCAATTCATAGCGGCAGAGCACAGCTCCCTGACAATATGTTTCGCGAAGATTCCTCCTAGAATGACTTCCCGTTTATTCGCTGCCTCGAAAAGAACAACTTTTTCCCACTTCTTCAGACCGTTCAACCGGCAGAAGGCATTTTCCTCCGGACCACTTTCTATAGGATGGACAACACGCAGCCATAGATTATCTGGCGAGTGTTTATTTATATGTTTTGTCCGCTTGTCAGCGAAAAATCATAAAGCTTTTCTTGAGATTACACTCGCAGGGAGCCCTTGTTTTGTAAAGAGTTGTTGACAACGCATCATTTCGTTTCGGAGATGATTGTATTGTAGGCGGGTACTTCTATTAACTATACAAGCCCCCCTCCCCCCAACGGTGGATTTCGGAAAAAGCCCGCGGCAACATTCGCACACATTTCTCATTCACACCTTTTTTTTGCGTCGATTCCAAACAGATTTATTTATGGTTATATTTATCCAAACGAAAGTATGAGTGAAAAAAGTATGAGAATTATATGGATTGTGGGTCCACTGGCAAGGACCCTCATATAATGTGAACAGATCTACGTATTTTAACTGGCATTAGTTATTTGGTCAAATAGTGACTATGAATCTGTTGTTAGTTAGGTAACTAACTTTCTGTCTTCAGTTTTCAGCGCTCACCTCCCTTTCAAAATACCCAAAGCGTATGTTTGAACTGACTTATTATGGTTTAAACTTGAATAAATATTCGTTCGCGATTAGACTCATAAAAGTGTGAATATTCATACTATGCAGATAGAAAAATTTAGTAGGTCATTTAGATTTTTGGATAGGCATAATGCCATACAGATTTTTGCCATAGATTTTTGGATAGGTATAATAGGCACCGGTGAATCCCATACAGAACTTGAAACAATAATGACTTATTGATGTGTATTCAAATTCCATTAAAATAAAATAAAACTCCGACATAAGGCATTCCAACATTTCTGGCGCTAGCCGTGGCGTCGAACATTGTCATAATATGACTTTCAGCGAATTTTCGGAGAAAATACGCTAGTGCAATGTTTGAGATAGTTATAAAGGCCAACGCTCCACATTAAGAATCGCAAGACCAAAAATCAGCCGCTTTTTGTATAATGTGGCACCACAGTCAGAGCCTAGCGTTGCTCCCTGGTACCGTTGTGGGGGAGAAATTGGGTGAGACATTCCCAGGATCGTTTTACACTAGCTATAAATAACACAAACATACACTCCGACTCTCAACGCTCTCTACCGTTCGGCGAAAACGTATGTCAAATTTGAGGATTTGTGGGTCGCCAGGAAAATGGCCACCAATTTATATAAATTCACAGAAATTGGTAATGATTGACTTAATCTTCGAGAAAAGAGGCAACAGAGTGTGCCAACCACAGAGGAATCGCTCTCATCAGCTGGACGGGAAAAGTTTATTCGAGGATTGGAAGCCGCCAAAGGAGAGCAGTGGAACACCAGCTGGATGAATCCCAATGCGGCTCACGACAGGGCTCGAAACCCAGCGTATCATCTTCACCCTGCAGCGAATTAGTGAAACTAATTTAAAAATTATCACTTTTTGGAAATCAGTGGACGAGGCATGTTAACATACCCGAATCGGGCTTCGCTGTCGATGTGACACTCATAGTCCAAACAGCCTACAATGGAATATGGATGCTTGGGACCATAAGAAATGAGTGAACCTGAACCAAGTTTGTCAGTCTCCCGGAAACCATCGCCCACCGTGCTTGGAGCTGGTGGATACCTGAGAGCTCTTATGTCAGACAGGAGGAGACCATGGATCAGGAAATTGGTTGAAATTTGCCGCCATAACGTGCTTCTACCATGCTATGAGCAGGTATTTGATTGGGAAGTGTGTGACAGAGTGTAACAGTGGGGGGTGGACCCTCGAGAGTCCCCCTCCTACACCAGTGAGATTATCACTGGTTAAGAAGGGATATCGATTAGGCTTCCCCAAACCGATCCCGTCTCCACCGGAAGAAAAAACGTATCAAGAACAGCCCACACCGTTACACTCCTCCCCACATGACATACTTCTGGGTAGCAGAAGTATGAGAGGGAAAATGGGGAATGAAAAGTAGTATGAAGTTCTGGTTCAGGAAAAGGCATCTGAACACTTCAAGCTGACTAACCTCCATCGTAATGGTAGTACCTCAATAATATTTTACTGGCAGAGAACAAAGCTCCTACATACGAGTAATGGCGGATAATGTTGTCAGAGGTTGTTGTCCAGTGAATTGTGCTCATCTGGGCAACCTCTAGGTGATCGACCTCCATCGTTGGGACATGGCATCAATCGCCTTCTAATGAGCTCAGTATATTTTAATTATACTGAAACTCTAAAGGGGGGGAAAGGGGGTGGGGAAGCTAATAGACGTATGCATTATCAAAGGGACAGGTTGTTAGTAAAGGAATCCTCCTGGGAAACCTTTGGGCTTATCCTTCTGGTAACCCCACAAAAAGTGGATGGAGTATGGTGAAGTGCTCAGTGCATACTACCAAACCACGCTCTGCTACCATGTGACGGAGTGTAACAGTGGGGGTGGACCCTCGAGAGCCCCCCTCCTAGACCAGTGAGATTATCACCGGTTAAGAAGGGATATCGATTAGGCTTCCCCAAACCGATCCCGTCTCCACCGGAAGAAAAAACGTATCGAAAACAGCCCACACTGTTACAAGTGGGAGGTGTCAAACAGTACCCAAATTGCAGGCCACAAATCAGGATACGTCCCAACCCGCACCAACAGAGCCAAATGATCCCCCCCCCCCCACACGCACACACAAACACGCGCACGCGCAAACACACTCACGCACGCACGCGAAACACGCAAGCAGATTCAAGGCAGCACAAATGCAACACCTGGGGCGAATGGTAGAGACAACAAGGATAGTGTCCACAGAAGATTCGGAGCAATTTAAATGACTCCATGGCAAGGGCATAAGCTCAAGAGGCAGACTACGAAGCAAGTGGGGTGATAACCTCCAAGATAATCTACCTCCAGAGGAGTACTGTGGATCCGAGCTAGAGCTCTAGCAGCCGAAGAGAAGGAATATTATTATATTTGCAAAACCTCTACACCGCAACGATAAAAAGAATTAACGAAGTGAAGAAATTTAGAATAGAATTTTGAATCGAGACAGAAAAAAAACTACGTGGATATAGAGTGATACAGAACAGCTGTCACCTGAAAAATAATCTCTTAAGGTCTGAGTAAAATCTGTTAATTCAATACAACTAGAGGGAGGTGTTAACTTTGAACAATACAACTAGAGGGAGGTGTTAACTTCGAACAATCAACAATAATTATTGGAATAACAAAAAAATTCTGGAGGATATGAATTGCTGAATTTAGATTTTTTAATTATTAAAAACGATCTAAAATGTATGACAATTGAGCACAGTGAAGACTACGACTGAGTAGATACTTACGTTATCTCGAACGTTCGCTCAGGAACTTTTCTGTTGTGAACGGTTGGAATTCCTGAGAGAAAGTAGACCTTGAAAATGGGGCTTCGGGACCCCAGCCTAAGAAGTATAGCGTAATCTAAAAACTTACCTACTTACAGAGTATATGGACGGGCAGGGGTTTACATCAGCGATATGACGATAATCTGGGACTCAATGGAGTAAAAAATCGCGATTCCACGAGCGTTATTACGTGGAGGAGAGGAAATCCGCCCCAAGCACGCAACGCTCCAGGAAGTTTATGATCGTTATGAAGAGGACCGCTCTGTTGGAGCCTCGAGCCTGCTCAAACTCTGATGTTTGCGAATAGATAACAACAGCCCCAGTCTCGTGACGACGAGACGTTCTCAGTTATGAAAGTGGCATACGGTGAAGACCAACGACAGGTTATCGCATCTCCTATACCTTATATGTTTACGCCAAATGAACTCTGCCATCGTCGACGTCTGGTTTTCTCCCACCACCGTCACCGTCGACCCCATCATCGCTTCATCCCTGTTTTACATAAGCTAAATCCCGATATTTCCCGGAAACCGCGTCTGACATGTCGCAGTAATGAAATCGATAGAATTTCGGTCACCACAGGTGATTTACTGTACTATTTTTGGATCACCCGTGCACGTGACACGTAGCCATATCTCTGGCCAGAGTGTTTTCCGGTATTCGGTTCGTTCCAAATTCGGAACAAAATTTTGACGTTTTTGGAGGAATCCAAAGTTGCTCAATTTATACCAGGCACTTCGTAGACACCGGAAAGGACAACCCCCATCCAAACGAAACGAGGTCACTCCGTTCCAGTACTTATACCTACCAATCCATAAAGCGCTAAATTTATATTTCTGAAACTAAGGGTGTACTACAAACTAAAGGATAATAAGAACTTCTATTCTAACTGAATACTGTTCCAGGCAAATTTACATTAGCAACAACTTGCTAATGTAAATGATACCCGAGTAAGTTGAAGTTCGTAAAAATTAATACTTACCAGGATACCCTAATATAAAACGTATGTTATCATTTGTACAGCCAGTTTGATATTCGTACCTGATTCTTAACACAAACCTAAATATTATGTATTAATTTATTTTTGAGTTTGCTGCTCGCCAGTCTTCTGCTGCATCATTTAAAAAAGTTTTTTTACAGTTAGTTATTATTCTATCAGTGTCTGTCACTATTTATTGGGCTACTACTCATCTTTATTTCAGTAATATCCCTAGAAAAAATGTACTAATGCTGAAACTACGTTTTGTACTACAGAGCCCTTTTCAACAAAATCACAGTACCATTATAACAGTCCTGACATTTTTGGAGAATTTGGAGACTCATGCTATTTTTCTCTGTTATACCCAGATAAACTGACCCGATTGATTTATGACCATCGAACCATGGTTCGCATTATACATACATAAACCCATGTTCCTCAGTTGGCGCGATAATTTAGAGACTCTGATACGGTCGCTCAAACTATGGGACCCGGTAACACTGAAGCAGCTCTGTCGTGACCAAGAGAAAACTTTGGACGGTCGCCGAAAATGGTAGTTTCATGTCAGGAGAGCTCGAGTTGGTCTCGTTTGACGCTGAATTTGATAATCCTCAGCTTTTCGTTTTTTAGAAAATCCGTTTAAGTAGGTGGCACAAGCGGATCCATGGTAACACAGAAACATAGAGTTATCAGATTCACAGGAGAATTTCCTATAGGGATGGAGCAATACATGGTTTTGTCCCTCTTAACTGCACTAACGGGAATTCCCAAATGGTTTCCACCAATTTTGGCCCCCAAAACACGAATTACGTAGGCTCCTTTTTTTCTTTCCTTTTTTTTTCATTCAAATTATCTTTGATCATTGGTAGTGCCATTTAATCATCTTGATCCACGTGTTGAAACTTTTTCTAGTATTATTATACCAACTGATTGTGATTTCAGACGATTTCCCAGGTTTTTAACTCACGAAAAATCAATTTTGGGAGCTGAACATTTGGTAGAACCTCAAATTTCCACTCTTTGGTCAAAATCGACTTCATGTTCGGTCTTCTCGTCCCAAAAACATGGAACACGATACCTCAAAAGCTCATGTTACTAACATGTTACTAAAACGCAAAAAGTACGTATTTTTACACACATTTTCACTCATAACACCCCTGGGTATATTCCGATCGGGCTGCAAAGTTTCGGGACACTACTAGGGCCCAAATGGAGCATGTGTGCGAAAGAACGAATTTTTTAGACCGAAAATGAAGCCGGTGTGCATGATAAGGCGGACGGAAATTGCTTTTTTGGAATCTCTGCACCTTGAAACGGAAAAGAAAAAAAGCGTTACCGTAGGGGGCGTCTAGCCGCCAGTGGTTTGTGTCCATGACGGTACGTTTATTGTCGAATGAAATCAAGGGGACACCCCCAGACCCCCGGATTATAACAGTTTAGATCAAGGATCAAAGCAAGGAAACATGGAACATGTTTTTCGAATAGGTACATGATAACAGAGGATATGGTCTGCCAATTCGAGTAGGCACTATACCTTCCTCACTTGAATCACATGAACGTATAGACTAGTTGGGTAGGTTCGTTATGATACGGGACCATCTGCGATCCAACCCGCGTGTACCCTCAAAATTTCATCTCTCTACTATTATTTATCGCGTAGTTAGAAGCGTTACAAGGAAATGGTCAACATTTCATGTTAGAGCATGCGTAGATCAAAGTTACGGAACGATTCCAATGAAATTAATTTGGAACTATCAAAGTATTATTCCTGACCGATCCTCCAAGTTCGAACTCATTTCAACGATATTTAGGGTAGTTATGGTTGTTACAATTATTTCACGTTTGTGTATGCGCAGACGAAAGTTACGGTACTTTTTCAATGATTTTGGTATGGGGCCATTTGTGACTCAACCCGGTCCTACCCTCGAAATTTCAGCCCACTTAGACCATTATTTAGGGTAGTTATGGGCGTTACAAGGAATTACCACAGACAGACAGACAGACACGGAACGAAATATGCTCCTCGATGTCTGAAACGGAAAATGGTAGTGATAATTTTCATTTTGGAGGAAGTGAACTTTTTTTTACTCAATCCCGAATCCAAGGCTTCCCTGCCTGCCGCAGTGAGGAAGCAAAAAAACGTTGTGGGATTTCCAAGCCTCGAACCAGCGACCTAACGCAATGTAATGTAATACACGTCGTCAGCTGCTACAGCCGGAAACGGCAGAACCCCCTCCACAGTTTTGGGCGGAGTGGGGTCTGGCCATACTCTCTTCGGAGAAGGCAACAAGTGTGGTACGGGAGGAGGCGGGCTGGGTGGCAGGAGTGGGGTAGAGAGAGAACTGTCTGGCGGGGGGGGGGGGGGAGCCGAGTTTACGAGGACGCGGACGTGGACGCTTTCCAGCCCGGTTTACCTCCGTAAAACATGTTCCATGTTAAAATTTTGAGGGGGTGTTATAAGTAAGAATTTTTTGCTGAGCGAATACAAAGGTGTATTATTCACAGAATAATAAACCAAAAAACGTCTTAACACTGGAAAACATTATGAAAATATGTGAACGAAGGGAAGGTTTCGAATTTGGGATTTCCATTGAGTATTGGTACTTAGTTCGAAGGTGGAATGAGTTGTGGGTGGGTAGGGAATTCGCTTATTAGGTAATGCTGCATGACTTGAACAAACTTACAGTAGGAGAAAGGGGAAGTTCGTGGTTCAAGTCTCTCAGGAGTCTGAGTTCAAAGTAGCTTAGCGGAGTAGCAACTTCTCAGACCCTCTGCCGAGGAACACGAGACACCCAGCGAGGGAATAATCTATACATCGGCTGCTTCCTAAAAGGTTTTGAATTAATGTAAATTCCCCCCTGTTCTCACCTGTTGGCCCCTTTCACTTGCACTGAGACCATCCAACTATAATTTACTGTGAAGTCTATAAAGATAACTATCAATCGCTAAGGTGAAAGGGGACTATCCACTCCATCTGATAGGTATCTTCTCCACCTCCCTCTTCAATATCAGCATTATCCTTTCCAGAAATGTGCTAGATGTCGGTAGTGATGATTTTTTTAAAATTATTTATATCAGATGAGTATATCTGCCACAATAAACTGCCCGGTGCAGTCGAGATATCTAGCTTGGCGAGGACTAGCTTTTTCGTGTCGCTGGTGGAAAGTAAAGGTGAGAGGCTGAAAGTCTGTATACAGACCATAAGCAGCCGGAAGTGCCTAATACATTCGTAAGCAGCGAGAAGTTCTCTATCAGAGGTACTTTAGGTATTTTTCGATTGTGAGTTTGCGTGAAAAGACTGCCAGGTGCCGTCGACCTTTTCCTGCACACTGCCTCCTATCGCTACGTCTGATGCATCGACCATTTCCGACAAAGGGAGGTCTGAACGTGGATGGGCTAACATCATGGCGTTCGCTAACTCCAGTTTACACATTTCCAATGCTTCAAGCGCTACAAGTGACCATGAGATGTTAGCGTTTTGTTTTTCCGGGTGTACCTTGAGGAAGTCATTGAGCAATGCGAGATGGGCTACCGCTTTTTGAACGAGACGCCTCTAGAAAATGAACACTCCAAGAAATTGTCTCAAGCTGTGGACATCTTTGGGTGGTTCGAAATTCGAATGGCTTCCACTCGATTCGAAAGAGGTTTGATGCTTTCTGCACACACGAGGTGCCCTAAAAACTCAATTTCGGATTTGCCAAATTCAAATTTTGCCAGACTGATGACACCAAACTCCCTAAAACGTTGAAAAAGTGCTCTGAGGTCTCTCAAGTGTTCCAATTACGATGAACCAGCTACGAGACAATCGTCAATCCCCTAACGTTATGCAAACCTCGCGTCAAATCGTTCACAAATCGTTGAAAATTTGAGATGCGCTGCACTGGGCGAAAGTCATTTTAGGGAACTGAAAAAGTCCGGAAGGAGATTTAATGATAGCAGTTGTTTGAATATCTTCCAGAGCCACGGAAATTTGGTTGTACGCTTTAAGATGGATTTTGAAAAATTTCGTTTTGTCGTGAAGATCGTGGGCCATGTTCTGAATGTTTAGCAATGGATAACGACAGTGATCATACAGACAGCTCGATAGTCACCGCATGGTCTCCGATCGCCAATTTTCTTGGGGATCATAAATGCAACGGAACTGCCCAAGGGCTTTTCGACGGACGACAAATCCCTTGTGAAACCATGTAATCGAACTCCTTCTTGGCTATGGCGTGTTTGGCTGTATCCAAAGGACGAAACTTGGAGAATGTTGGAGGACCTGCAGTATGAATATGGTGAACCACTTTGTGCTTTGTGACTGCGGTGAATGAGGGCCGAGTCTGATTACGGTTGAATTTGCTGCGAATAACTGGTACGTGGACTTCGTCTTCTTGTCTGAAAGTGAAGTGGAACAAGGCTAACGTCTGCGCCTGAGTCGACATGGAAATGTTATTTGGAGGTGATATCGTGGATGAAAAGGCGGTTAGTAACTTCGCCAGCATCGCCTGCCGAGTCCAGCGACTGGTCTACTTGTTTTCCGCTGTCTTGCTGCAAAAATCCGCAAGAAAATTCCCAACGGCGAGCTTGCTCCCCGAAACGAAAATGGTATCGGCATATTCGAGGGCTAGAGTCTGAATTTTGCTTAAAAAAGTGTTGATTTGTGGCGTTAGTGCGAGACTGTGAGCGTTAACGTCAACGAAATTTAAGCTGTATGGTCTCAAGTGCTTCGAATTTACGTCATGAAGCATCAATTTTGGTTTATTATTTTGTGAATTATACACCTATTTATTCGCTCAGCAGAAAATTTTTATAACACCGCCTCAAACTTAGTTCTTTTAAGTTTCAAGGTGCGTATATGCAGAAAATGCAATGTCCGTCCGCTGTACGCCGTATCATGCCTACCGGGCTCTAGTTGTGTACCGAAACTTTGCAGCTCGATCGGAATATACCCAGGGGTGTTATGAGTAAAAACGCTGCAAAGTCCTTGTCACATGGGTTTATTATTCTACTGGACCTACCTACAGAAATGTTGGCTTTTCATTTATTGTTTCTTTCATGCGTAATAATCGAAATAGCTATTTCTGATGGTTTCCATTAATTTTGGCCCCTAAAACACAAATTAGGTACCTACGCTCGTGTTATTTTATTTTTTTATTTTTTTTTAAAACTATCTTTGATCATTGGTATTGCCATTTAATCCTCTTGATCCACGTGTTGACACTTTTTCCAGTGCTATTATCTAAACTGATGGTGATTTCAGACGATTTTCCAGGTTTTTGACTCATAAAAAATCAATTTTGGGAGCTGAACATTTGGTAGAACTGAATTTTCCACTCTTTGGTCAAAATCGACTTCATATTCGGTCTTCTCGTCCCGAAAAACATGGAAAAAGATATCTCAGAAGCTCATCTTACCAACATGTAAAACGCAAAAAGTACCTATTTTTACACACATTTTCACTCATAACACCCGTGGGTATATTCCGATCGGGCTGAAAAGTTTCGGGACACAACTAGGGCCCAAATGGAGCATGTGTGCGAAAGAATGACTTTTTTAGACCAAAAATGAAGCCTGTACACGTGGTACGGCGGACGGCGTACGGCGGACGGACATTGCATTTTTGTAATCTACGCACCTTGAAACGAAAAAGAAAAAATTTTGAGGGGGTGTTATAAAAATTTTTTGCTGAGCGAATACATAGGTGTATTATTCACAGAATAATAAACCAAAATGGGTATAAAAATAGGTACCTACTTTTGGTTTATTATTCTGTGAATAATACTCCTAAGTATTCGCTCAGCAAAAAACTTCTATAGTACCCCCTCAAGATTTTTTTTCTTTTACGTTTCAAGGTGCGTAGATTCAGAAAATGGAATATCCGTCCGCCGTCAAGCGTCCGCCGTATCACGTGTACCTGCTTCATTTTAGGTCTAAAAAATTCGTTCTTTCGCACACATGCTCCATTTGGCCCCTAGTTGTGTCCCGAAACTTAGCAGCCTGATCGGATTACACCCAAGGGTGTTATGGAAGAAATATGGATGCAAAAGTAGATATTTTTTGTACTTTGGTTTATTATTCTGTGAATAATACACCTATGTATTCGCTCAGCAAAAATTGTTATAACACCCCCTCAAAATTTTTTCTTTTCCGTTTCAAGGTGCGAAGATCCCAAAAATGCAATGTCCGTCCGCCGTCCGCCGCACGCCGTACGCCGTATCACGTGTACCGGCTTCATTTTCAGTATTAAAAAATCGTTCTTTCGCACACATGCTTCATTTGGGCCCTAGTTGTGTCCCGAAACTTTTCAGCCCGATCGGAATACACCCAGGGGAGTTATGATTGAAAATGTGAGTAAAAATAGGTACTTTTTGTGTTTTAGTAACATGTTAGTAACATGAGCTTTTAAGGTATCGTTTTCCATGTTTTTGGGGACGAGAAGACCGAATATGAAGTCCTTTCTGACCAAGGAGTGGAAAATTGAGGTTGTACCAGATGTTCAGCTCCCAAATTTTTTTTTATGAGTCAAAAACCTGGGAAATCGTCTGAAATCGCCATCAGTTTGTAGAATAAGACCAGAAAAAGTGTCAACACGTGGAAAAAAAAGGAGCGTACCTAATTCAAGTTTTGGGGGCCAAAATTTGTGGAAACCACCAGAAATAGCTATTTCTATTATTTTACATGAAGAAACAATAAATAAACAGCAGGAATTCATGTAGGTATGTCCAATAGAATAATAAACCCATGTGACAAGGACTTTGCACCGTTTTTTGAGTTTTAGTAGCTTTTAGCGAATTTTCAAAGAAAATGAAGCTATTGCAATGGCTTCGAAATTTAAATAATATAAATTTTTGGAAATTTTCTTCATAGAAATCCGTTTCAGACCATTCTAAAACGATTCCTGAAATTTAACACTTTTTTATATGTATATATATATTTATATATATATGTGTCACTCCAGACGATAACTCTCGATAGAATTGAGATAAACAGCTCAAATTTGCACAAAAAATCTATCTTGGCAATCGAAAGGCTAAGTTCGAAGATGGGCGAAATTGGCCTACTCTAAGGAGGGTTTTGGCGCATTTAAAGTGCGCAAAAATTACCCAAAAAACCCCAAAATGTTATTTTCCAACAAGTGACCCCTCATTTTAAAGGGTTTTGCACGCTGAACACGATGGGGGAATCGGATTTTAGATATCTTGATCCGTTCTCAAATTAGAGCATTTAAAGTGCGCAAAAATTACCCAAAAATCCCCAAAATTTTATTTTCTAACAAGTGACCCCTCATTTTAAAGGTTTTTGCACGCTGAACACGATGGTGAAATAGGATTTTAGATATCTAAATCCGTTCTTAAATTAGAGCATTTAAAGTGCGCAAAAATTACCCAAAACTAGGATAATCTTTAAACTCTTACCCCCCCCCCCCCACCCCCTTAGAGTGGTCAGATTGAAAAATGTGAGAAGTATTAATTGAAGACGAGAGTTCGAAGCAAAAAAGGGGGAGGCAAACGATTAGTACAACTCCTTGAATTTCCCATTTGACATATAATTGTTATGATACCTTCATAGATAGACAAGTACCGGCCCACGTATTACTAGAAGGAAGACGAAAGAAAAAATCTATTTCAAATTATTCAATTTAGGTACTAACAGTAGGAGGAAGAAGGTTAGGTAGGTATCTTATCAATTTATTATCAGTATCATACGAATATTTGATATTCAAAGGTAGGTAGGTACTTAACATGATAAAAATAATATCAATGAAGAAGGAAGGATCTACCTACCTAGTAGAGCAAATCTTGAACTGGTTTTAGATACCAGGCCTGAAATCGTAGTCAAGAGGAAAGGCCATTCAGAAGGAACAAGGAATCTACTCATAACAGTTTATAATTATTACGTAGGTAATTATATGAAATTAATACCTACGTACAAAATGATTGTGTAAAGAGTTCGTAGCAGTTAATAACAAATTATAACCACATGGATAAATTAGAAATCAAGGTAATAAAAAAATATTAGTAACAGGGGCATTTAGTAGGAATATACCTAATAATTATGTTCCAAAGCTACCAATAGGTACTGACCTTCTTTTGAAAAAATCACAATATTGGTAATTACCTACCGATCATGTGATTTTTTTTAACAATAAATTAACTAAATTTATGTATTATAAGGAACCTACTTGATACAATATTTTCCGTTGCCTACCTACTAGTTTTCTTGAGCTGACGGGAATTTAAAAAGGCATTCCTTCTTTGTGTTTCTGCATGGCGGCGGCATCCAAGCTTCCTTTTCTCTTTCATTCACTCGATCGCCTGATCCCGTTCTATGCAAACGCTTTCACTAGCCCGAAAAAACTCTATTACATCATACTTTTTTGTGTTTGAATTGTTCACATTGCAGTTCAAATTTGTAGATCAATCAAGAGAACCCACATGTTCTTCCAAGTGATCCTTCCAGAAACCACATCCTTCCTTCATAGTTTATTTCAAGATTGAGCCTGCATGAAAAACAACCTGCACTTGAAGCACTCATGATTTTCTATAACAACTCCTTTACCTACTGCACTCTCTTGAGTAGGTAAGTCAAAAGTCCTAACTACCCTATCCTACCTAATATGAACCCACAGCGATCAAATAAATAAGCACTTAGTACAATTACGTAATAAACAAACGGTAGAATCAGGATGGACAAAACGTACAAATTAAAATAAATACGAAGAGAATATACATAGAAAACCAAATTTTAGACCGAAGTTTTCCTTTATTCAAAACCATAGCCATTAATTCGAATATTTCTTTGAAAATTCGCTCATTAAGTCATGCTGCATGACTGGTTTTTTTGTGTTTTAGCGTGGCTTTGCTGTTTGTTTTGTTTTTTGTGTAGCTTGTGAGTTTTTCCATGTTTTTCAGGACAAGAAGACCGAATATGTAGTCGATTTTGACCAATGAGTGGAAAACTGAGGTTCTAACGAAGTTGCAGCCTTAAATTAACGCTCTTCCGCACACACTTTGGGTCCCCATTTGGGAACACATTTGGGTCCTAGTTTTGCTCCAAAGCTCGGCAGCCAGATCGGAATACACCCAGAGGAGTTATGGGAAAAAATGGGTGCAAAAATAAGGATTTTCGAGGTTATTTGAGATTTTAGTGAACATGAGCTTGCGATGTATCGTTTTCCATGTTTTAGGGCGAGAAGATCGAATATGAAGTTAATTTTGACCAAAGAGTGAAGAATTGAGGTTCTAAAAAAGGTTAAGCTCCCGAAGTTCATTTTTTATGACTCAAAAACCTGGGAAATTGTCTGAAATCACCATATATTTGCATAATAACACTAGAAATAGTGTCAACATGTGAATCAAGACAATCAAATGGCACCATCAATGATCAAAGATAATTTGTTGGAAAAAAGAAAAAAAAAGGGGGGGTGGGGGGGAGCC
Source organism: Leptopterna dolabrata (assembly GCA_954871275.1). Taxonomy (NCBI): domain Eukaryota; kingdom Metazoa; phylum Arthropoda; class Insecta; order Hemiptera; family Miridae; genus Leptopterna; species Leptopterna dolabrata. The sequence continues at coordinate 28,542,720 of OX940974.1, read as the reverse complement.
GAGGTCGTGTTTTTGGAGGCCGAATTGGAGGAAACCATCTAAAATAACTATTTCAATTACTGTGCATGAAAGAAACAATAAATGAACAGCAACATTTCTGTAGGTATGTCCAATAGAATAATAAACCCATGTGACAAGGACTTTGCAGCGTTTTTTGCGTTTTAGTAACATGAGCTATTGAGGTATCATTTTCCATGTTTTTTTGGGGCGAGAAGACCGAATATGTAGTTGATTTTAACCAATGAGTGGAAAATTGAGGTTCAAACGAAGTTTCAGCCTTAAATTTACGTTAAATTTTGGTCTAAAACCGTCGTTCTTCCGCACACAGTTTGGGTCATCATTTGGAAACACATTTGGGCCCTAGCTGTGCTCCGTAGCTCGACTGCCCGATCGGAATACACCCAGAGGTGTTATGGGGGAAAAATTGGTGTAATAATAGGGATTTTCGAGGTTATTTGAGATTTTAGTGAACATGAGCTTGTGAGGTATCGTTTTCCATGCTTTTTAGAGCGAGGAGACCGAATATGAAGTCGATTGTGACCGAAGAGTGAAATCGAAGTTGTAACGAAGATTAAGCTCCCGAAATTCATTTTTTATTAGTCAAAAACCTGGGAAATTGTCTGAAATCACCATAAATTTGTATAATAACACTAGAAGTAGTATCAACAGGTGAATCAATACCATTAAATGGTACTATCAGTAATCAAAGATAATCTGTAAAAAAACAAGAAGAAAAAAACCGAGCCTAATTTGTGTTTTTAAGGCCAAAACTGGTGGAAACCATCAACAATAGCCATTTCAATAATTGCACGAGAAAGAAACAATAAATGAACAGCCAAATTCTGTAGGTATGTCCAGTAGAATAATAAACCCATGTGACAAGGACTCATGGCTAGGCTGGAGGTAGCGTGGCAACACCAACCGAAGCACATCCCGCTCTTCTTCGCTCGTCACCTGGAACTGCGCTTCGCACTGGCTACACCAAATTGGAACAGTGGCTTTCCAGAATGGTGGTGCGACGGAAGTAATCGACCGTGTACTTTCACTTTGCAGGTATGTGCGCTGAACAGCACTTGAGGCGGGAAATTCTGGTTCCAGAGCGTGCCCATCCATTATTAGGTGTGTTGGTATTTGATCACGTCTGGGTCACCACTTTTTGGTCGGGTGTTGTTATTTTGAGATACCTAATTGTTATCCTAGAAATGAGTTGACACGATCGATGCGAAGGAAGAAATGACTTTTGATTGGCAACAGGAATTCCGGGGTGAGCAAATCCGTGTTGTTCGGACAATTCAATATGATATGAGTTATTAACGATTTCTGAGGTGTGGGCTGAAAAGCGAATGTGTGACTATTATTAAGCGGGTGGGCTGTCAAAGGAAATACTGGCGCCTAGTGGCCCGCGAATGAAATGCGAAGGCAACAGAGCTTGAGGCGGTTAATTCGAAGTTATTGAGAATCATCGTACACAAGGTTCCATGGAAAGGATCAGTTTCTATAAATAGGAGAGGAACGATATGAACACGTCGTTTTGATCATGCTGACAACAAGCAGTCAGACGTAAAGCCCTAGCACGATCTGCTGTTACTAATAATAATAACGTTATAATTAACAATAAGGACTTTGTCAAAGTTCCTTCGAGGCACTTTGGCTTTTCAAACGAGTTTCAATATTCACGCGCTAGCACCTCAGACCTCTCATTGAAAATAAAACTCGACGTACAAAACCTGTTTCTGACTTCTCTCGATTTGTTCTCGTGACAAGGGTTGTAACGCTGTAAAGACGATTACAACTTTCACTGGCCAATTTTTAGGTCGTTCTAGTCAGTTGTATACGTTTCACTTTGGTTAAAAGTCACAACAGAAGTTGCAAATAAGCTAACGAATTGAAAATAGTTTTAGCGTGTGAGCTGAATAACACATTTCACTCCCATCGACTATTGCGCCCCCGTCCAACTTTGTCGGTATTACGGAATTCGCATTATGACAAATGTGTCTAGCTATAAATTGACGCCGAGGTTACGGTAGATACGAGTTAGTCTGAAATGCCGATTGTACGGATACGCAAGGAACCACGCAAATAAAATTCGTACGATGTACCGCAAGTCGGGATTTCTTCAAGTAGAAATAATAACAACAAAACTGTCTTTGAACTGACTGTAACTTTGTGTAAAATTACTGAAGATGTAACAGGAAATCCAATGGAAAACCAGTTCCATCAGCGATTCCTCGGGTGTTTTTCTTTTTCCATACCAGCTTGGAGCCCACCATCCTCCCGTTCTGTTTAATAAACCACTGTTCAACTCCCCATAAGTGTCGCAAATTCTAAAACCGCATACTTAAATTTTTTATTATTGATACCACTCCCCGTCGGGGATGTTTTAAAACCATCGGTACATTTGTAGATTCCGTATCCTTCTTCCAATTGGAATGCATTCTTATGGATAATAAAATGAACAACATATGACCACGAGTGCTTCCTACGTGCAGCAAAGCTATTTTTGGTTTAATATTCCGTGAATAATACACCTATGTATTCGCTCAGCAAAAAATTTCTATAACACCCCCTCAAAATTTTTTCTTTTCCGTTTCAAGGTGCGTAGATTCCAAAAATGCAATGTCCGTCCGCCGTCCGCCGTACGCCGTATCACGTGTACCGGCTTCATTTCGGTCTAAAAAATTCGTTCTTTCGCACACACGCTCCATTTGGGCCCTGGTTGTGTCCCGAAACTTTTCAGCCCGATCGGAATATACCCAGGGGTGTTATGAGTGAAAATGTGTGTAGAAATAGGTACTTTTGCGTTTTAGCAACATGTTGGTGACATGAGCCTTTGAGGTATCGTTTTCCATATTTTTGGGACGAGAAGACCGAACGTGAAGTCGATTTTGACCAAAGAGTAGAAAATTGAGGTTCTACCAAATGTTCAGCTCCCAAAATTGATTTTTCGTGAGTCAAAAACCTGGGAAATCGTCTGAAAACACAATCAGTTTGTATAATAACACTGGAAAAAGTTTCAACACGTGGATCAGGACGATTAAATGGCACTACCAATGATCAAAGATAATTTGAAAAAAAAAACTAAAAAAGAAATAAAAAAGAGCCTACCTAACTCGTGTTTTGGGGGCCAAAATTGGTGGAAACCATCAGAAATAGCTATTCGAATTATTTCACGTGAAAGAAACAATATATTAAATATGAACAGCCAACATTGCTGTAGGTGTGTGTCCAATAGAATAATAAACCCATGTGACAAGGACTTTGCAGCGATTTTGTGTTTTAGTAACATGAGCTTGAGGTATTGTTTTCCATGTTTTTGGGGACGAGAAGACCGAATATGAAGTCGATTTTGACCAAGCATGGAAAATTGAGGTTATACCAGATGTTCAGCTCTCAAAATTGATTTTTTATGAGTCAAAAACCTGCGAAATCGTCTGAAATCACCATCAATTTGTAGAATAAGACTAGAAAAAGTGTCAACACGTGGATCAAGACGATTAAATGGTACTATCAATGATCAAAGATAATTTGAAAAAAAAAGGAGCGTACCTTATTCAAGTTTTGGGGGCCAAAATTTGTGGAAACCACCAGAAATAGCTATTTCAATTATTTTACATGAAAGAAACAATAAATAAGCAGCCAGCATTTCTGTGGACGTGTGTCCAATAGAATAATAAACCCATGTGACAAGGACTTTGCTGCGTTTTTCAAGTTACTAAGCAAACTTCGAGAGCTGATCATGATGAGTTGGTGTGTGTTTTTTGTTCGATCAAGTCAGGGATCAATCAACAACTAGCATTCAAACGATTCCAGAGATGTCCCGACTCTGCTGTTATTCTGATTCCCTAATTCATCATCAGTGAGTCTTGGGACTATGAACGACGATAATACGATCAATTGAGTAAGCAATACATTTGTAACTGGTTAAATAAGAAAAATGTTGATCAGTCTACCTGAAACGTAGGAGAGGATTTTGGGGCAGAGTCCGATGTCCACATACTTACCTGCAACACAGAAAACATTGACTGTTGAGTACTCATCGGAACCATTGTGTACAGAAACATTACCAGTACTAGTTGAACTGAACTAAAATATATCAATTGAATCGAACGCATGCCACTTCTGTTCATAAGCTGTCGAATTTTAGTGTCAACGGCTCCATCATATTGCAAGTCTGAGATACGAAACATTCGGGCTGACAATACAAACCAACATTTAGGCTATGCCCCACGTGCTGCGGCGTATACGGACGAAGCGGCCGAGGGGCGTAGAGAAACACGCGAACCGTGTCCCGAGTGGCAACAACAGACCGCACGAGTATTATTTGATGTCCTTGTCATTTTCACTTCAAATTTTTAGGTCAATTTTTCGAGCCGATATGATTGCAAATTATTATTGTTATTTTTATTTTTTTATTTTTGATCAGCCATGATGCCGGAGTGTTTGGCGGAGGACGGGATGCAACAGATAGATATCGTCAACAACATTTATTTGGAACGGGAGACGCATGGCAAGTTCCTCCGCCTGTACCCGACTCTAAGAAAAGATGAAACTTTATTCAGGTAAGGAAACATTTCCTTAATAATTTTCCATTCGCTATCAAAAGGTTTTTCTAATTTTTTAAACCGTAGGAGGTACTTCCTGAATTGAAACATGAGTTTCTTATTTTATCGGCTGATATATTTACTGGCATAGGAAAGGGGCATATATCAATAATAACCCAATTTTGATTAGATCTTAAGCAAGGATGAGAACCATCAAATTCGATTACATCGTAGAGGAAATCAGAAGCGAACTTCTCCAAAAAACCACCAGTACCCAATTTCAGACGAAGGGCGGCTTATGATCACCATTTGGTAGGTAATTAATTTATTGAATCCTGTCAACTATGTTCAATGTTCTACATATAAAAATGTTGTACCGATTGAGAAAATTCTTTTTTTTATTGTCAAAAACTGCAAATGTTACTTAGTACCCACTTCAGTTATTCCCAGTCAACCAAGGTTGCGAAGCCTTGTGATCACTTTCGAAACAAAAAATGGTTGTCTTTCAAAATCAAAATTCCCACTCACATTTTGAGTTTCAGAGCTTTCTGAATTTATATGTAGGTAATACAGATGGTCCGATATGAATGGATGGAGGCGATGGCGATGAATCGCCACCGGCTTCTTCTATTCACTAAAAGGTATGCTCCATACGAGTATTATCATTATACATTTGAATTATCTGTACACCCATGTTAAAAATAAGAGAAAACCGATTTGCCACACTCGACGGCAGACTTTTTTGAATTTATTAACTTCCAAGGTTTCAAGAAAAAATTTCAACTCACTTAGACAAAAAATAAATACTTTTACTTTTTCTACATATTAGGTACTAGTGAAGGTAATTCACATAGGTAATTTATAAAGGTAATTCACTTTTTTTTTATTCTGAGTTTCGAGCTAATTTATTAGACGAGTCTGAATTCGGTGTCGATACCTCAAATTCTGAATGTCAGAAAGTTTTGAAACGAAAAGTAGAACAGATTCAAAAAATAAAACGTATCGGTCTTGCCCCTCCGAAAAAAATCTTCATTTTTTCGTTTTCTAGTCTCACCAGTTGTTCCTGAAACGGCGACAGATTTTCTACTCGCTTCCTATTTGAAATCGAAGGCTGTGCTTGTTCCAAAGGAGCAAGTCGTTGGGAAGAGCTGCGGGGTTGCTGCCTGAAGACGAAATTCCCCATTTCATCAACATCACCATCCAATTCCTGGGGTGGGAACTCTACCACCAAAATAAATTACCTCAATTCTTTGCCCTTCCGAGATTTAAGAACGTGCTTCTTCCGTGAAAATATCCTGAGTCACTCATGGAGTGTGGGCGGATGTTAGGAAGGACATCAGATCAAAGTAACGCCACTTCCAACGAGAACGACAAGAAGAAGTAGAAAAACTTGTTTAAAATTTCCGTAACTCTGGCATCTGATGGTCCCAAGGGTTGAAATTTGGAACACGTCCTCAGGGGCTACTCGAGGAGGGGTGTGTGGTGGCTAAGGTAATGGTGAGGTGAGATGTGGTAATGAGAGTGAGATGGAGGTGAAGGTATTGGACCTAACATCCCTGGTTAACACCTTTAGCAAAAGCCAGGGAGGTTTCCACCACTTAAGACGTTAGGAGGTTTTGCCCAGTGGTTGCCACTCGTGGTAGGTTAGCACCTTACCGGTTCCACCATTCTGGGATCTTTTATGTATAAGGTAAGGAGGCGTGAGAGGAGAGAGAGATAAGTCATCAACTTGGTTTGAGCGTAGAATGAAGTAACAGGCGAGAACGGCGGGTTTTTATAGGACCCTTTCCACTCTCCCCCAGTCCCTCAGTGGTCCCTTCCGACCTTGAGGGATGGTGGGAGAGCACAGGATTTACCTGAGGCCACCTCATTTGTTGGTTTTATTTGTGAGATCTATAATATTATAACAGAGTGATGTTCTGGGAGGATATCAAGACAGGGTGTAAGAAAAATAAACACCGGAAAACCCCTCTGGGGGCCGTTATGACCGGCGGTGGCCGTGGATGGAGGGGGGATTCTCCTACTTTCCCCGCGGCTCAGCGCTCAGCTCGTTGTTCCCTTCGTTTATTTGGTAAGATCTTTACCATATTACATGGAAGTGGTAAATGTAGAATTTCGAGGGGTACCACGACTCACTAAAAGTTTAGAAAAATAAAAATGGCTAGTTTAATGAGCTAATAATCGAAGTGACCCTCTAGACCCATTTATTAGGTGGTTTAAATTGCCTACGTAATATGGGGCGGTATTTCTATTCCCATAAACAAAAATAGACCCACTCGCTCATTAAATTGGAGTCTATATGCATCCTAGTTATACCACAACGTAACTCCTAATGACGGAACTGCTTTTCAATTATTGTTACTAATACTTATAATGTCGAGCCAACGCCTCATTAGTGTAACTACATGGGTTCGAAGCCATCATAATGGCTGCACTTGAACTGTCAAGCGTGAAGCCAGTGTCACAGTTGGTTCTCGAAGTACTTTAATTTTGTCCGTAGCATCAAGTCAAACGTACGATATGTTTGAAAGGATTTCAAGATCAGTTGGCTTTGTATTTGTTAAGAAACGTGCTCCTCATATATGAGCTCCTCAACGGCTGACTGGAAGTGGGGGGAAAGCCCAGCTATTCCTGGTTTTATGAACCAGTCTAGCTCTCTTTCTCGCTCTTTCCTTCTCTTCCCTCTTCTCCTTTGTTCTGGTAGAATTGTATGTACTCTCAATTACAATTTCTTCCATTATTTTTTATTATTATTATTCTCTCTATTTTTTTTGCCCCAGGCGGCTGATAGTAGGTGTCCTCCTCAGGCTTTTTCACCAGGCCCCACCTAAACTTAGCCGTAGGTAGTTGTTAAGTTTCTGTTGTTTTTTTCTTTAATAATTAGGTAATTTTAAATTCTAACAAATTAGCATGCGAGGAGGGACTCTTTCCTATATAATAATAAAGATTTATATTATTATATAAAGCTGGTTATATAAAAACGAATATGTAATTTGTTATGGGCGAAAAAGTGTCTGCCATAGCGCACTCCAATCAGACTGGGCCATGTGGTGAAATTCATATGGGGGCAATTTTATGCCCTATCCGCAACCCTCCAAATTTAAAATCAAAGCTTGATAAAGACCAAAAATGTCGTTCTTTTATCATTAAAATGGCTCATAAATATAATGCGTTTTGTAGAATTAGGATATTTTACTGTTATAAAAGGGTGGAAAATGCTTGATAAGGAAGTAAATTGAAGGGTCTGTCTGACTCTTGACGGCCATACTTGGGAGGACGCTAAGAGTAAACTTGAGACAGACCTCAAAAACATTAAACACTGGGTGAACTTGAATAAATTGAACTTGATGTGAAAAAATGTAACATCTTACCTATTGTTGTATCTGAAAAAATTGCCGAGTAACCTGCAAGTACATATTATACATAAAAATGTGACTTGAATCTATCGCGCTACAAGTGTAAAAAATTGGATATAGTAAGATCGGTAAGATATCTAGGGTCTACGTAGACTACAAGCTGAAATGGGACGGTCTGAGATATATTACTAACGAACTAAGAAAAACAGCATTTGTGATGGACAAAACTTAAATTATTCAATGATGCCATTAAAAAAACTGTATGCTAGGGTTTGGCACAGTCAACTATACAATTTGCTATTACAATATGGGGAGGGATGTACAAGAACGAACCTGAACCTTTATTCATCTTGCAGAAGAAAATAATAGAAATAGGCTTTAATAAAGATCACAGGTACTCCACACATGATTTATTCAAGGAACTGCGAATTTTCTGTATCCAACAGCTTTAAATTTGTAATCTGTTCAAATATATTTTAAGGGACAGAAACGAATTTAGGGATAGATTTAGGTTTCCTAGAGGTAAGCCCTAATGGAATTACCCAAAATTAGAACTATGTTCCGTGGGCGCAGCCCAAAATACCGCATGACAGTGGTATATCACTTTTTATTCGATGTAATCCACCCGTCGTTATCTAATGAGGGTTGCTAACCAATGAATAAATTAGTTAATATTCCCAAGAACCACACTACCAAATTGGAAGAGCTGATCCTCGCTTCTGATGGTGTGCGATATCCCGCGTACGAGTTATAGTTGACTTTTGAGCTACTATGGGAAATAAATGGTAAATTCGAACGACCAGCCTAAGTAACTGCATCCTAATGTACCAAATAAATTATTATATAATGAAAAGGCACTTACTATAAACATGAGAGGAAGAAACGACTCAAGCAGGCCAACACAAGCAATGCTTATAGGCCTACATCTTCCTTATACAATTGCCTGACTGAAATATTTTGATGCATTTTAGTACTTAAATGTTATCAATTATTGTAAATTTCACTTATTCATTGTTTGTAGTTGTTTTGGAGATGATAAACAATTTCAATTTCAGGATATAATCTATTCATTAGTTACGTTACTTCGAAAACTCGCTCATATGGTCATGCTACGTGACTGATAATTTCCATTCCCAGATTCGCAGTTATTGTAAATGAAACTGATTATAGTGTTGACGGACGTCCCGGGTGTTCCGGGACGGTCCTCAATGTTGCCCATTTGTATGCGGAATATGTATGCAAGTGATGCGTATGTGCCCATATCATCCTCATCGATGTTCCGTCGATCTGATCAGGGCAGAGGTCCTGATCATGGAAGTGCCTTACTCTCAATTCATGGATAAGTGCAAAACCGACAACTTCTGATTAGAGCCTCCCAGTCGAACAGCAAATATACATTAATAAAAAAGAAGATCAACGTCAAAGATTTAAAAAAAAGGATTGAAACGTTGAATTAAACAATTTCATAAATAAGCGAAGTTTTGAAGAGAAAACGAAGCTATTGCAATGGGGTCCAAAATTTATGGTATGCAAATTTTTGAAAATTCTCTGATCAACTCATGCTGCAATAGTGGAACTTTTTTATAAATTTGAAGAACTTGTCGTTTGTGGTTTCAAGTTTGCATGTATAGGTATCTATGTATTTTGATTGATTTGCTGTAATTTTAACAAAGACCACAAGGCACTTTTAAGCAAGGCAAGGATCAATTTTAAGGCTGATTCTAAGTTTCTATTCCAAGTTTTTTTGTTCTAACTGAACTTAAATATCCTATTTTGGATTTTTGGCTTAGGTGTAAAACGGAAGGTAAAACGGAAGAGTTAATTTAGTATACCTACTTAGTTACCTAACAATATTTACAGTGTTTATTAGTGAAACTGAGAACTAAAATTTACAATATTTTATTTTATTGATACTTATTGATGTACGTTCCTACATAAATAAGTATTATCAAAAATGGAACACTGAGAAAAAAAATCGTCGTTTCTTGTGTATCTCACTACAAATAAGTAGATATGATCTGAAATAAGCTGCTCAACATTATTTAATAAAATGCGTGAGCTAGGAGGTCTTTATTACCAACAGAACCTGTAGAAACCATTCCCCTACCACCTAAAACTTGAAGTGTCTTTAGACCTGAATTATTATGTGTCCCGTATTTTTTGGTAAGCTATCTGGCAACCCTGCTGCATACTGAGATATGGGCGATATTTCCAGGGATGTCAAGCATTTGGGTGGAAGGAGCCGTCGTCGTCGTGTCACTCGTCGCCACACTCGGCGTCGGCCTCTACTTCAACCGCGAGGGCAAAACGTCCCTTCAAGAATACATGCTGGGCAGTAAGAGGATGATGGCCCTACCAATTAGCCTTTCGATTGGGGCTACGTAAGATACACAATCAAATTCATATCTACTGTATAAGTGCGGTATCAGATGACATCCCTACCGTCAGGTCGCATCAGACCCACTCAATGAGGAGTACCCATGACTTCTGTTTATATTTTTTTTAATGAAAGTAGGTTCCATATTAAGCATTTTGAGACCAGCCGCACTCTCCTACGATGTACAGTTCTTTTTCTATGAGCTTTCGAAGTATCGACAACAAGTGACGTCACAATGGGCAAGACAGTCCCACCCAGGCGGGAGGGGTGCAATGACGTCACTTGTAGTCGATACTTTGAAAGCGCATAGAAAAAGAACTGTACATCGTAGGAGAGCGAGGGTGGTCTTAAAATTCTTGGAATGGAACCAACTTTCATAAAAGAATGGGAAATTAATATAAACCGAAGTCATGGGTACTCCTCACTGTTCCGCTCCCTCTGCACGCAACACGCTGGGGTTCCTAGTAACCTCCACTCCAGTCGGAATGAAGACGCTGTCCCGTCCTCAACTCTCAGATATGCACATTGATTCCTTGGGTCAGATCCGACCAACAGCAGGAAAATCCTTTAGACGTCGGATCCGATCCACCGTAGTATTTATGTACTCGAAATAAAGACGAAAACATTCTTATTTCAAACGAAGTGTCACCAAAACATCGGTACAACAACAGGCTATCCCCTGTTAATGTAGGCGAACTTGCTTTTTGCGGACGATGTGACGCTAGTGGCCAGTTCAGAGGCCAACCTGCAGGATATCCTTAATGTGTAGGTGGAGGGATTAGAGAAGAAAGGAATTGGAATGAGCCTCGGTAAAACGAAACAATTGTTGTCTCACGGGATAAGCTAGCTCACAAGATAAGCGTGAGAGGAACTCAGTTGCAGCAAGTAGTGGAGTTCAAATACTTCGGAGCTGTATTCCCAAAAAGATTTCCACAGGGGTACCGCTGGAGGATAGCTCTTCTGCGCCTCAAACGCATAGTTGATCAGCAAAAAATAACTCGCGTCCCAATTCTCACGAAGCGAAACATGGTCCCTCATTGAGAAGAACTTTAGCTCGATCCGAGCCCAAGAGATGAGGTATCTTCGGAGAGTGGAAGGGAAGACAAAGCGGGACCGCATCAGAAACGCACGATTCAGAACAATTCTAGATGTGCAGCCGCTCTCCTACACCATCACATCAGCCCAGCTGAGATGGGCCGGCCACCTCTGGGGGATGCGTCAGGACAGACTCGAAAGGAGAAAATTCTAAGCGAGACCACAGGGACGTAGACCCAGGGAAAGAAGAAGACGGACATAGGTGGATAATGTCGAAGAGTCGCTGAGGTCATGAGGTCTCACTCCCAGGCCAAAACGACGGCCCAGGAGATACAAAGAAAGCGATCCTGTCGTGGTATCCTCCCAGAACCACAACTTTGCTATGTATAAATAAGATCTCGCCAAATAAACTTAGAAGTGGGGACGGAAGACGCAGGAGAGCCGAGGGCCAGCCTGGAGATCCCCACTATCCCCCACTAGCTGGAGGATGGAGGGAGACAGCTCCCAAGACTATATATACTCGCCTCCTTCACCTTTTTAACCATTCTACGCTCCTCCAGTCACTGACTACTCTCTCTCCTCCTTACCTCGTCTCTCTCCTTACCTAAAAGATCTTGGGCATGGTGGTGATTCGCTCATAACCAAACCAAGCAAACTCACCCTAAAAGAACTCGGGCATGGTGGTGGTCCGGCCATAACCAAACCGAGCAAACCTTCCAAAAACATCCTGGGCATAGTGGTGGTCCGCCCATAACCAAACCAGGCAACGCTCCCTAAAAGATTCCGCGCATGGTGGTGGTACGCCCATAACCAAAACGGACACATCCAAAAAGATCCCGGGCATGGTGGTGGTCCGCCCATAACCAAACCGGGCACATCCTTCCTCACGCCGCTCGTGGTGGATGTACGCTCAAACACATTCATCACAGATCCCTTTGCGCAACCTCTAACTCTAGGTCTAGGGCATCGAAGAGGACGGCTAACAAGCAGAAGAAGAAGTTTCACCAAAACCTAACTGCAGTTGTTGGGAAAGGAACATAAAAGAGCTGCTGCTGCGGTTGCGATGAAGCCAGAAAAAAGAGGATGGTGCGACTAGGTACTGTTCCAACGGCCGACATGGCAACTCCCTCTGTTCGAAATGTGATGGTTCCTTATGTGGGGAGCACAGAGTCATCATCTGCCCTGGATGTTCATATGTTCGTCTACCCCTGAAGAAACTGAAATGTGATTTATGAAAGTTTCTAATAACGAAAAGTTTATTCTCTGCTGTTTTGAAAACAGTTAGTATTTTGTGATGGAACACTCAGTTTACCATAATTACCTAGTTATGTTTTTGTTGCTGTTTGTTCCTTCTTAGATTTGTAAGAACCAATTGAATTTGATTATAAATGCTTGTGTAATACCAGTGACTGATGGTGATAAGACTGTCAAGTTCTCTAGTCTAGCAAAATAATGTTCGTCGATTAGTAAGCCTGATTACAGTTCCTACCTATAAGATTTCACATTTCCAGAGTCCATTTATGTTTAATAATTTTTGAAACACAACTTGTTTTGAATGAAAACAGTTCCTGACTGTCCGCTCTCCTTATTCTACGTGATTAATGCGTTCGTCACTGGGAAAGTAACCTGAAAAGTCACTTGGGTCGAATCCGACCGACCGCAGTAAATGTGTGATCCAAAACCACCGTAGGAGAGGATGGTTAAGTGTGTATATGTCTGTTACATAAAGTAGGTAACCGACCAAGAAAACACTGAACATGTACCTAGCTCTAAATCAAACAACTAGCAACTTAACCGCTCTATTTAACACAAAACCATGTTTCCCCTAGCAGATCATATCAAACAGCAATCGAGAAGCTTTTGAAAATGTATCTTTGCTTCAATAAATTACAAAGTTTGTGGATAATACATATTACCATAATATTGATTGAAATAAACAGTTTTCCTTCTACTTCAATCCACGAATTATCCGACGTATAACTCTACTCTACATAACGCATACCCTAATGCGGTGATATTGCATGTATAATAGTAGGGTAGAAATGTCACTCCTGGAACACTCCTGTTTGAACATGCTCGTCAGTCTAACCAGCTGCCTCCTGCCTTAGCGGGCGAGTCCACCTTCTCACCCACCCCTTACCAACCCCCTCACCCACCCCTTACCAACCCCCCCCCCCCCCCCTCACTCTCCCCTCACCCCCTCACTCACCCCTCACCCCCTCACTCACCCATCACCCCCTCACTCACCCCTCACCCCCTCACTCCCCCTCACTCCCCCCTCCGCCCCTTACCCTCACTCCCCTTGCCCTTACCCTCATCCACCCCATTAACCCCCCCCCCCCCCTACCCCCTCGCCCTTACCCTCATCCACCCCATTACCCCCCCCCCCCTCCGGACGTCACCCTATCGCCCCCTGCCGCCTCCAGACCTCCACCCACTCCACCCCCTGCCGCCTCCAGACCTCCACCCACTCCACCCTCTGCCGCCTCCAGACCTCCACCCACCCCCGCCCACTGTCACCTCCACCCACCCAGCCTCCAGACCTCCACCCACCCCTCCCCCAGCCGCCTCCAGCCCTCCACCCACGCCGCCCCCAGACCTCCACCCCCGCCCCCAGCCGCCTCCAGACCTCCACCCACCCCACGCTCCTCCTTAGATCCCTCACCTCCTCCTACCCCTCTGCCCACAAACCTTCACCCATCACCCCCCACCCATCATCCCTCATCACCCATCAACCTCCTACCACCCTCACCCCCCCTCCCCCCAATCCACAATACCACAATCACCCAGACCACTCACCCACCTTGGAAGGACCTGTGTGAACAGATCTAAACAAGTTTGCCAGGCCACTCACCCACCTGCCTCAGCAGGTCTGAACAGGCACCCCCCTTCACCCCTATATAAGGAGGCGGAGTCCCTCAGCAGCCACACTTCGTTCTGAGTTCTCAACACAGAAAGTCCTCCTGCCTGCCACTGCTCCCATCTCCTCAACTAAGGAAGATTAAATAGGTAATCCCTAATTAATATTCATTGTTAGGATCATTGGTTCTAGTTGCATCCCAAACAAACCCTTTGCGTTTTTTTTTTTCTTCTTTGTTTCTTCATCGTTCTTTTAGGTTAAATTACCTCGTTTTTTTCCCCCTTTCTCCCATCTCAGTTAGGTATTGTTATTCAATTTATTTTCCCCTATTTTTTTTTTTTTTTTCCTCATATCCCGCAATAGTTTTTATCTCACTAGCTGAGACCCAAACTTTGAAGAAGTATTCATTTAGTTTACCCCTACAACTTTTTTTTGCACCCTTTCCCTCTCCCTTGCTATCAATTTATTTTCTTAACCAGTTAATTTTTCATTTTTTCTTTTCTTTTTCACCCATATCTCGCAATAGTTTTTTCCCACTCGCTGAGATCCAACATTCAAGAAGGTTACCTTTTTCTTTTTTACATCCGGTTTCGTTCGTCTTTATTTTGTTTTCTCGTTCAGAGGTTTCTAAATTAGTTTTCCTTGAAAGTTTTTTTTTTTCTTTTTTTGACATCCCGTCCCCCTTTTCGTATTTTCTTTGTATATCAAGATTTCTGAATTTATTTCCCATCAGGAGCTTGTTTTTCGATTTTTTGTTATTCAAAAAAGCTTGTTATTCGTAAAAGAGCGTTAATTTAATTATTTTTTTCAGAAGGAGAGTACATCTTATTTTTTTTTTTATTTTTTTTTTTTTTTTTAAGAGAAAATCTATTATTTTTGGAAACTTTACAATGGCATCGTCCTCTAAAACATGTTCTTTCTGCCATTCAACGTTCCCGTGCCATTACATGTTGATACGGCACGAGGCAAATTGCGGGCAAAGAATGGCTGACGTCCATGACTTTGTATTATGTGACCGATGTGGTTATGATCTGAATGCTACCGAACACAGTATGAGATGTGACGAGCCCCCGCTTAAAAAAACTAGGTTTTCTCCCCTACCCCCACCAGAAGATTTTGAAATTTTTAACTTTATTTGTCAATATTGTGGGGAAGCGTTCAATAGTCCACCTGAAAGAGTCCGACACGAAGCCTTACATACTAGGAATCATAATTGTGCCAAATGTGGGGAAGTTTTTCAAAATATTTTAGACAAGATAAAACATGAATTAGGATGTGTGAGCAACTTTTTATGTGATTCCTGCGGAGGACGCTATACTAGTGCAGCCCTTTTTGATGCCCATAGACCGCTGTGTATTACAGTCCCATCAGTTACAATTGACAGAAATAGGCCAACAGATCCTCATGTCCGAAACTTACTTGCTACCCAAACAAATAACGATTATATAATACCTTACGAAACCGCATTTACGAATCGGATCGCTTCGTACTTTATTCAATCTAATTTTACTCTTGATCTCCCCCTTTTTTTGAATGATGTTCGAAGAAAAATTGGTAGGTTGTTAGAACAATCTCTCATGGATCACGGCCCAGTGAAATTTAATATTTTTATCGATTGCGTAATGGTTAATATTTTGAATGAAAACCTCGAGACAAATATCAAAGTAAAAAATGAAATATTGTTGGATAGTATAGATATTGACAGTATTCTGAATAGTATGTTCATCAAATTGAATAATGAACTTTCAGAATTGGAACTGAAGAAGAGTGGGTGGAAACTGGATATGATATATGGACTCCGTTTGAAAGTAAACAAATACTCCCCCTTGCGTGGAGGGGCTGGTCCAATCAAGTTCCCTAAAGTGATATCTGATAGAAAAGCGTGTCTCAACGTGCCCAGTTTTGAAAATCGATGTTTCTACTACGCTATATTAGCTAAATTTGTCCCAAATAATTCGATGAGGGTTTCAAATTATAATAACATCCAACACAGATACGATTTCAGTTGTGTTTCGTTCCCCACCTCCCTACACGACATTAAATTGTTCGAAGCGAAAAACAATATTTCAATTAATGTGTTCACACTGAATGATAAGAATATTGTGTGTCCCAAGAAGATCGTCGATAGGGAGTTGGATGACCACAGGGACCTCCTCATGCTGGAAGAAGGGGACAATAGACATTACGTTTATATCAAAGATTTCAACAAGTTAGTCCGTAATCAAATCACGACGAATCGACATCGAATAAATATCTGTAAACGTTGCTTATGGTTTAAAAAACTCGATCGCCTTTCAGGTGAAGTGCAAAGTCACGAAAACTTATGTAATCTTAATAAGCCCGTAGCAGTCACAATGCCAAAAGAAGAAAACAAGTTTATCGAATTTAAAGAAGTAGAGACATCCCTTCGAGTTCCGTTTGTTATCTACGCCGATCTAGAGAGCTTCCTTCTACCTATACAGTCAGCCCAACCGAATCCAAATACACGCCATACAGTCCCGTACAATAAACATGAACCAAATTCAGCATGCGCATTTTTATCAATTGATCCTTCTGTTGCATCGTATGCGCAACACCTGGATCAATTATTTTTATATCGAGGAGCTGACTCAATTGCCAAGCTTTTAAACTATTTAACATACATAGCGGTTGAAGTGGAGAAAATATATGCTCGAAATGAAAAAATGCTCCCTCTGACCCCAGCCCAACAGGTGGAGCATAATAATGCAACTAGCTGCTATTTGTGTGACAAACCATTCACATCCACAACAACAAATGTAAAAGTACGGGATCACTGCCACATAACAGGAAGGTATCGGGGTGCTGCTCATTCCGAGTGCAACATCCGTTACCGAAATCCTTCATTTTTACCCGTATTTTTCCATAATCTTTCAGGGTATGATTCCCATTTTATTATCCCCTACTTGAATACAGTAGATAAGAAGAGGATAAACGTGATAGCAGCGAACACAGAAAATTATATAAGTTTTAGTAAATATGTTTCCAATAAGTTTTCCATCCGGTTTTTAGACAGTTTTAGATTTTTATCCACCTCTCTTGACAAATTGAGTCAGACTCTCTCGGATTTTAATATATTACCCAAATATTTTATTAATCCCCGCCTGCTGGATCTCGTCAAACAGAAGGGTGTGTATCCGTACGAATATATGGATTCGGAAGCTCGTTTCCGTGAGACCCAACTGCCGTCAATCGAAAAATTTTATAGTAAATTGCGGCATGCGGGGATCACGGAAGACGAGTACAAACGGGCCCAAGAAGTATGGAGAGAAGCTGGCTGTGACAATATGGGTGATTACCATGACTTGTACCTGAAAGTGGATACCCTTCTTCTAGCGGAAGTATTCGAAGCGTTTAGGGATATCACGCTCAAGTCCCATAAAATAGATCCCGCCCAATTTTATACCACCCCCCATATGACCTGGACGAGTATGCTCCGTATGACCAAAGTCAAGTTAGAATTACTCACGGATTACAACATGCTATTGATGGTAGAATCTGGTATCCGTGGGGGTCTAGTTCAGGCTTCGGGGCGCTATACTAAAGCAAACAATAAATTCACCCCCGACTACGACCCCACCAAAGACAGTACGTACATCACGTACCAAGATTGTAATGCTCTCTATGCCACGGTCATGACCATGCCCCTTCCAATAAGCGAGTTCTCATGGGTTGATCCGGGTACCATTGAACTAGAAACACTGGGGGAAGACGATCCGTATGGTTTCTTGCTCGATGTTGACATAGAATACCCGGATCAACTCCATGACGATCACAGCGATCTTCCGTTCCTCCCCGAAAAATTGTCTAATGTTGGGGGGAAATTAGTGGCACATCTAGGTCAAAGAAAAAATTATGTGGTCCACTACATGACATTAAAACAAGCTCTTGAACATGGCCTAGTACTAGTAAGGATAAACCGAGCGATTCGCTACCGGCAATCCAAATGGCTGAAGCCCTATATCGACATCAACAACGAACTCCGTAAGACCGCCAAAAATGATTTTGAGAAAGACCAGTTCAAGTTGTACAATAATGCCATATACGGTAAGACGTGTGAACAAATTAGGAAACGAATCGATGTAAGACTCGCCACCACATTTGCTCAAGCCGAGAAACTCATCGCCAAACCAAATTTTAAGGGATCCACCATTTTCAATGAAGATTTAGTGGCGATTGAAATGGGGAAGACTTCCATCCTTTTTAATAAAGCCATTTACGTGGGGCAGGCTATTTTAGATCTTTCAAAAACCGTGATGTATCGTTACCAATATGATGTCATGAAGAAAATGTATCCAGGGGATCGACTCAAGTTGAATTATATGGATACAGACTCATTCATATGGACGATCAAGACGGACGATTTTTATAAAGATATGGAAGGGGAAATGGCAGATCGGTACCTCGATACGTCCAACTACCCAGCACAACACCCCCTCTATTCCCCCCTGTACAAAAAGTGTTTGGGTAGATTTAAGGACGAGGCGGCAGGGAAGATCATATATCGTTTTGTAGCATGTAGGTCCAAAATGTACGGTATTGAAATCGAGGGGAAAGAATATAAGCGGGCCAAAGGTATCCAACGGGCCGTAGTCGAAAATCAAATTACCGTTGATGATTATCTAAAATGTATTACATCCTCCACAATTAGCCGCCATGTCTGCACTAGTATTAGGTCAAAGTCCCACAATGTCCAAAGTATCGTTTTAAATAAAATATCGCTTTCCCCACACGACGATAAACGTCACATTTTACCTAATGGCATCGACACATTAGCCATAGGACATTATAGCCTGCGTGAGGAATAATGCTCCGTATAGTTTTTTTTAATTCTTTCAATTTAGCATTTTCCAATTGTAGGTTATCAAATTGTAGGATTTTCAAATTTTAGGTTATCAAATTATAGGATTTTCAAATTTTAGGTTATCAAATTGTTGGATTTCTAGTCATTATGTTTTAATTTTTTCAATTTTCTAGTCAATTAAGTGTAGGAATAATAGCGGGGATGCGAGGAATATTATCTCAAAGTACTCCATCCCCCACCTCCCGTGTGTGTGTGAATGTAATAAAGGCAGAACCAGTAATAGAGCTAACTCCGGTAGAAGACCGACGGGAGCAACCAAACTGCTGCGTATGCAGCTGGAAAGCGTTATTCGCTTTCTCGGGGGTTGCCGGAGCAAGTGACGGATATTCTTCTGTCGGTTGTAGTCTTGTTTTGTCGAACGAATTTAAAGTATTCCTCCTCGAATCCTTAATTTTCGTTCGGCTTACAACAACCGGCAATTGTTGTATACTCCTTGCTCCACTCAAAGCGTGGGTGGGCTCGAGGGTCGGAACCGGGTTGCCCTCTCCCTTACTGGTTCTGACCGGTATGAATGTGTGAGTGAATGTAATTTATTATTGAATGAATGTGGATGAATGAATGAAGGGAGGGAACACACAGTTTTATTATCATTTATATTTTCAAAGGTGGTGGTGGTAGCATTGAAAAGTGTATAAATAGGGGCGCATTAGGTAGAAAAGTCACATTATTCAACATGCAGTTGCGTAGACTAGACGTCAGCCTTCCCGTCATAAATATTAACGAGGACGATGCCACCATGCACGATGCGAGAACTAGGCATAGCGAGTTGCTACCAAATAGCATACGATGCATCATATGTGCAACTTCGAATGGCGGCAAAACCAATTTAATGCTCAATCTATTGTACTCTTCATTAGGGTTGAAATTTGAAAATATCTATCTCTTTTCGAAAACGCTCTTTCAACCGGGATACATTCAGTTGTGCAATGTTCTAAAACCTCTGAACGAAATAGGATTCTATAGGTACTCGAATAGTGACGATGTCCCACTGCCCTGTCAAACCAACCCAAACTCGATTATGATATTTGATGATATTGCTTGTGAAAAACAGGAGCGTATTAGGATGTATTTTAGTATGGGCCGTCACACCCAGACTGATAGTTTTTATCTGGCACAAAGCTATTGTCGTATCCCTAAACATTTACTGCGAGATTGTGCGAACTTGATAATTGTATTTCGTCAAGATACGTTGAACATGAAAAAAATTTATGACGATCATGTCAACATGGATATGAGTTTCAACAAGTTCAAGGAAATTTGTTCATTATGTTGGGAGCAACATCAATATGGATTTTTAGTTATCGATAAAGAATGTGGTGTCAGCACTGGTCGTTATCGTCAAGGGTTCGATACATATATAATACCCTGAGGGAGCAGGAGGAGGAATCAGTTACTTGTCAACCATCGAAGAAGAAGAAGTAACATGGAGAACTCAATAGCGCAAGTACGAGAAAATATTCGCAAGAAATATAATCAGATAAGGAGGAGCAGAGAGGAGAAGGAGGCGCAGCTAAAAAGGAAATACGAACCTCTTCGTGACGTAGTGGCAGGCTCAGTCGAACATATAAGACCAGCCCTCCCACCATTTCATTTTAAAGAAGAAGAAGAAGAAGAAGACCAATTCAAATTCGTCAACAAAAGAAGAAGGAGGATGAGAACAAGGAGGAGTACGAATGTGCTGGACATATTCAAAACCAGTTACGAGGAGGAAGAGGATGGATCATCAGACGTCGATCTATCATCTGGAGTAATGAAGAGTGAAGGACGAAGTTCAAGATCAACACCCTACGAGAAGATCAAAGCAGATGGTAACACTATTATACCATACATTGTGGTTTCACCGACCGATGGAGGAGGACCATCTACTGGAGGAGAAGGAAATTTGAAGAAGGACCAGTTGAGAACGATTGAGACACCGTCTACTACTACAAAAAATGAAATACCGAAGATGGAGGAAGGAGATGGAGCAAGAAGAAAAGATGAAGACATCACATCAGAATATATACGGAAGAAGATTGATGGGGACCCTGATTTTGATGAAACATATGGGATAGGATATGACAAAGCATCAAAACGATTTACAATGGGTGACAGCTACGTGGAATTCAAGAATGATAGGATCGAATTAGGGAACTCTATGAAAATCGAATGCACTCGAGGACTGTTGGAATTATTGTTTGCAAAAAGACCAGATATGAGCATAATTAGGGACCACGATTTACAGTCTTACAAGAAAATATTGAACGAAACGAATGCTCATAAGAAAAGATATAGTTCATCAGAAGTGTGTTTTGTGGATTTGAAACATCCAAAATGGCATATAATAAAGAGTCTGTTTACAAAAACAGCGAATAAACCCAAGTCAAAATAATGATTGTGCTCCTCAGTGTAGAAGAGGCAAAGTATCCGAAAGGCAAGTCGCACGGGGCACGAGTAGTGAGGTCTCTATTTTTTTTTTTTTTTCCCGAACACTTGGAGTTGAGCGATATTAGGTATTAGGGAACGCAATTTTTCTTATTATTAGGTAGGGAAAGCAACATCCGAAATGGCATATAATAAAGAGTCTGTTTACAAAAACGGGGATCAAAATAATGATTTTGCTCCTCAGTGTAGAAGAGGCCAAGTATCCGAAAGGCAAGTCGCACAGCGCACGAGTAGTGAGGTCTCTATTTTTTTTTCTGAACACTTGGAGTTGAGCGATATTAGGTATTAGGGCACGCAATTATTAGGTAGGGAACGCAACTTTTCCAATTATTAGGTAGGGAAATCAAGAAATGGAAGTCTACTACAGAAAAAAAATAAGAATCAAGATGGAAGTCAGCCGCAGAAGAAGAAAGAAGGAGAAGAAAGAGAAGAAGAAGACGATGAAGAAGAAGAAGAAACAGAAGAAGAAGACGAAGCAGAAGGAGAAGAAGACGGAGACAAAGAAACAGAAGAAGAAGACGAAGAAGAAGAAGAAGACGGAGATGAAGAAACAGAAGAAGAAGAAAACTCGACAGATGGTACCAAGATAATACAAAAAAGGATGGGTACCTGTCAACATGGATCAGTACACGACGAGACTTGAGCAATGATGGAAGTCAAGAAGAGAATTGTGGAAGAGCTTCATCGACCTGCAAGAAAGAATTACCCTAGGAGGAGAGTGCTCCTAAAGGGGATAGATGACCTATGGCAAGCGGATCTGTTGGAGCTGCAACCCTATTCCCGATTCAACGGAGGACATCGATTCATACTGGTAGTCATTGACTGTCTATCAAAATATGTTTGGGTGGCACCACTCAAATCCAAGACAGGTGCTGCAGTCTGTGACGGATTCAAGAAAGTATTTGATGATTCGAGCCCACGCCTACCGCGGCATCTGCAGACAGATAAGGGAAAGGAGTTCTACAACGGGAAAATGCGGCTGTTATTGGAGAGTCATAATATTAACCATTATTCGACATACAGTAACCTGAAAGCGTCCATTGTGGAACGTGTCATACGAACGTTGAAGACGGAATTGTGGAAACGTTTCAGTCTACAAGGAACCTACAAGTGGATGGATGCTATTGTGGATGTTATCAACAAGTACAACAGATCAAAACATCGCTCGATCAAGATGGCACCAATAGAAGTCAAGGGGAAACAAAAAGAGGCCTTGGCACTCAAGACCCTCTACGAGAAGAAGAAAGGTACACCATCCCGCCCCAAATTCAAATTGGGTGATCACGTGAGGATATCCAAGAGGAAAGTGGAATTTGAGAAAGGATACACTCCCTCTTGGTCTACAGAGATATTGTAACAGGAAATTTGATGTTTCTGTGGAAGATCTGATTGGCTCGAACCTTCACAGCTCGACCAATCCTGACGTGACACCTGCGGGCCACGAGGACTGCAATTTTCCTTCGTTTTCAAAGAAACATTTTCTTTTGTTCTGGACCGCTTCCCGTGCATCCAGTGTATTTTCCCTCTCTATTTATCCAAGGACTGAATTTTGTTTTCCCCCTCCATAGAAGTATCGTACCGGTAAGTCGGAATTTTGTACATTGTAGAGGAGTTTGTTATTTTCAATTTAACCCGGCGATATAGGTAAATTATCATACATATTATGTTGTTCCCAGTTTCGTCAGTATACCTACCAACCGAAGAATATACTTCAGTTTCACCAGGTACCCGAGTTATTTCTTGAATACCTTCTCACGACTTCACAAAGTGGCGCCCAACGTAAAAGCCGAGGATACCTGTATGTGCAGAGGATATTATATCTACTTCGTCACCGATGAGCTCATACCAATAACTATTGTTAGCTACTTGGTAACTATATCGCCGATTCCTGTAGGTACCTACCTAGTTAATACCACCACCAATTTACCTATACATTATAAGGATTAGGTACACATTATATTATTATATTACCGAAGAATTATTGTAATCTCGCTAAAGTAGGTACCTACTGATAATCATCATGGATCAGGAGAAAATATCGAAGTATGAGGTGCGACATGATGAGCTCATTTCAGAGCGTGAATTGTTGTTTGCTAATCTGCAACGGATTTATGAAAAAAGTAAAACATTGACTGCTTCTGAGGTTAAGATGTTTAGGAATAGTTATGACCGTCTTGATAAGATCGAGGAACAATTAGGAGAGCTTAACCACAAGATGACTTCGTATAATATTGTGGCTAGTAAGGATCCTAAGAATTTGAAGAAAATTGATATAAAGTCTCCATATATTCAGGTTCTCGATCTTATAGATATTGTTCGGAGTAAATACCTAGATCTAGTAAAGTC
Organism: Leptopterna dolabrata; assembly: GCA_954871275.1. Taxonomy (NCBI): domain Eukaryota; kingdom Metazoa; phylum Arthropoda; class Insecta; order Hemiptera; family Miridae; genus Leptopterna; species Leptopterna dolabrata. The sequence continues at coordinate 28,518,899 of OX940974.1, read as the reverse complement.
AAATACCGTCCCTGTTAATCTCGAATCTGATAGATCTGCGACTGACCCAAGCACCTCCTCACAACTTCCTCGTATCCCACTACCTACGTTTTCCGGGAAGATTGACGAGTGGATGGGATATTTCTCGTTGTTTGAGTCGCTGGTCCATTTAGATGACAAACTATCACCTGTCAAGAAACTTCAGTACCTAAAGTCAAGTTTAAAGGGTGAAGCATTGTCAGTTATTTCATACTTCCCGCTAAATGAGGCGAGTTATGCTTTAGCAATTGCTGCTTTGAAGGTTCGCTATGATAATAAGCGCATTCAAGCTTCACATTTCATATCTAGGATACTGGATTTCAAGCCTATACGTGATCCATCTCTTTCAGAATTGCAGAGGTTTCTCACAGTCCATCAAAATAACTGGAATGCCTTGACTTCGCTCTCTCTCGTTGACACTCTCGATTTCGTAAAGCTTCAGTTGGCTTTAAGTCATTTGGATTCGTCGACTCGCAGAGCATTTGAAGACAAATTTTCAGCAAATACGGTTCCGACTTATGCTCAGCTGATTGGGTTCGTCACGGATTACGCCCGCAGAGAAGAACTTATCGCGGTGGAAGGTAACAGTTACAATTTTAACAACAAACCTACGGATCAATCCAAGGAATCACGTTCCAAGTCCTCTCATAACAACCGTTTGCCCCCTAAAAAACAAACCGATTCGTTTCCGCTCTATGCAGTCAGTTCCCCTAGTGATTCATCTCCAGGACCCGAAATACAACCGGAGAGGGTTGATTGTGATCGGAATACCTCTACGTATGATGGTAAAGGGACTCCCCCCACACGCAAGTCAGAACCACCTATTTGTTGGAATTGTAAAGGACCGCATGTGTTCTCTAAATGTTCTAAACCTAGGAAAATGTTTTGCTATCGGTGTGGACGTCCCGAGGTGAATGTCCATACTTGTCCGAACTGTTCGTCAAAAAACGAATCGGGGAACCAGCCACAGGGGTCAGCTTAGTTCCTATAACGTCATCAGACCCCACTTCTCAAAATCATCTCGCTCTTTCTACCGTACCTTTTCTTTCTGTTTGTCAACCTACCGTCCCTATATTTTCAGAACACAATCCATCGAGTGAAATAGAAAGTTTTCCAAATTCGTCAGAACTTCTCATGATGCTGCTGACATTCCAAGTCGGGTTTAACAGCACTTCTGAAGGTAAACAACCATTAACTATTTCAGTACCGGCATTATATGACACTGGTTCAGCTCTGTCTTTCATTGGACAAAGGGGATTAGTTTTGCTGGGATTGGAAGATTCCAGTGATACCCCTGTGGGGAAAATGATCAATTTGGAGCACCCTTTCGTCGTTCAAATGGCAAATGGAGTTCATGCTACAGTGTCCAACTTCCATAGATTGAATTTCAAAATTGGGAATAGGGATAATTCATTCAGATTTTATTATCTGAGTAGCTTATCTTTCTCCATAATTCTAGGGCTTGACTTTATCAAGCATTGTGGCGTAATTACAGATGCACAGAACAGCGTTTGGTGGTTTTCGAATGAACCCCTGCTCAAGTTCCCGATGGTATCGTCCCGTGACTCAAGCCTCATTATCGATCCTCTCGCCGTCATCAGCTGCGGAATCCACATGTTGCAGCCTGCTGATAAGAAGGTATTGGATAGCATTGTCTCTAAAGGTTTAAAATCTCTTGAAAACTCACCTGGTCTCACTTCAAAAATCATGCATAACATTGACGTTGGCTCAGCTGTACCTATTAAGCAGCGTTCTTACAGTTATTCACCGAAGGTATTAGCAATAATGCATAAGGAACTGGATAAGATGTTGGAATCTGGGGTCGTTGAGAGCAGTCACGCAGGATGGGCTTCTCCCGTTGTTATGGTGGGTAAAGATGATGATTCATCCTATAGGTTTTGCATTGATTTTCGGAAGATTAACGCCATTACGAAAAAGGATTCGTACCCGATGCCGAATATCAACATGCTCTTGGACTCATTGAGACAAGCTGCTTATCTGAGTAAGCTAGATTTAAAGCAAGCTTTCCTGCAGGTCCCGTTGGCCAACGAACTCAGCCGGGACATTACGTCGTTTATTGTTCCTGGCCGTGGGTTGTTCCGATTTCGCACTATGCCGTTTGGTTTAACGAATGCTCCGGCAACGTTCCAACGATTAGCCGATTCCGTATTTCTCGACTTATATCCTCAAGTTTTAGTCTTCCTTGACGATATTATTCTCGCCACGCCGGACTTTACAACCCATTGTTCTCTTCTTGAAGAAGTTTTCCGCCGGTTACAGGATTCTGGGCTCCGAATAAACGTGGAAAAATGCCAGTTTGGATGCAGGGAGGTCAGCTATTTGGGCTACAGAGTTAACGAAGATGGAATCAGCGTAGATCCTGAGAAAACCCATGCCGTTACTAGCTACCCTCCGCCGGAAAATGTGACAGAGTTGAGACGTTTTCTGGGAATGTCAGGTTGGTACCGTCGTTTCATACCTCAATTTTCTGAAATAGTCTCTCCACTTACCAATTTATTGAAGAAAAATAAGCCATGGGAATGGTCAGATGGCCAGGTACATGCTTTTGAGAATCTAAAGAAAGCACTCACGTCCGCGCCAATTCTCGCCCGACCCAATTTTAACCTACCCTTTTGTTTGCAGTGTGATGCCTCAAATTTTGCCATAGGATGTTCTCTCACTCAGGTACACAAGGGAATGGAAAGGGTAATTTCTTATTGTTCCCATTCCCTCTCGTCGGCAGAGAGAAATTATACCGTAACAGAAAAGGAATGTTTAGCCGTCATTTTTGGAATTGAGAAGAACCGGCAATACCTAGAGGGGTATGAATTCACAGTCATAACCGACCATTCTTGCCTTCGTTGGTTGCTGAGTTTGGAAAATCCCTCAGGTCGACTAGCACGATGGGTTCTTCGTTTACAACCGTACCGTTTCCAAATAGAATACCGGAAAGGCAAACTTAATTGTGTTGCAGATGCGTTGTCCCGAATCCCAAGTCACAAGGAAGCCCTCTCTGCCGTTTGTATCGCCTCCGTCGAACCTGATTCTTCCAAAACATCAACTGAAGACCTTTGGTATGACAGGAAACTATATAAAGTTCGGAAATGTCCAGATGTCCATCCAGACTGGAAGGTAGAGAACAACAATTTGTTTATTTTTCGGAAATCCTTCCTCAAAGGGGAACTAGAAGACCCCAGCGAAGAATGGAAACTAGTAGTTCCTTGGAATTTGCGATCCAAAATTTTGCAGGAATGCCATGATGACCCTCAAGCTGGCCACCTAGGTGTAGCAAAAACCCACTGGCGAATCGGCCGACTTTATTTTTGGCCTGGCATGTATCAAGACATCGTCAGATATATCCGTCGTTGTGATATTTGCCAAAGGGTAAAACCGCAAAATTCCACTCCAGTGGGCCATATGTTCCCTAGATACCTAACGCTTCCTTGGGAAATTGTGTCTGCGGATCTGATGGGCCCATTCCCAACGAGTTCAACGGGTAATAAGTACCTTCTGGTGTTTGAAGACGTATTCACAAAGTGGGTCGAACTTATCCCTATTCGTTCTGCTACGTCCAACGTAATTTTGAACAAATTCAGATCCGTTATATTGAACAGGTTTGGTGCTCCTTCTACCTTGATTACCGATAACGCTAGCAATTTCGTTAGTTCGTCAGTTCGTTCATTGGCTCAGTCGTGTGGGATTAGGCTCCAAACAACGCCTCTCTATCATTGCCAAGCTAACCCGACAGAGCGAGCTAATAGGAACGTCCGACAACTTATTGTTGCTTACCTGGACAAAGAAAAACACACTAAATGGGATGTTTACCTCAGTGAACTACAATTTGCGCTGAACAGCGCAGTGCACAGTTCCACTAAATACTCTCCCGCATTTCTCAATTATGGACGGGAAATCAAACCTATGAATTCTCATTTCAGACGAACTATCCCTCATGACAAAGATTCCCCGAGCGTTGCTCCAGACACTGACGAGTGGGCTGCTAGAATGAGGAAACTTTCGGACCTCATTCCTCTAGTTGAGGATAATCTTCTAAAATCCAGCTCCCAGCAGAGTTACCGATACAATCTCCGGCGACGTAACGGAACTTTCAAAGTTGGTGATCAAGTCTTGCATAAAACTTTTACCTTATCTTCAGCTGATAATCGGATTGCTGCAAAGCTGAATCCTAAGTATGAAGGACCTTACACTGTAACTTCTGTCAGCTCTGGAGGTACCTGCCACCTCTCTGATGCACAAGGCCGAAACGCCGGTTCTTGGCATCCATCAAAGTTGAAAATTTATCGACCACCTCGACCGCTCGAGGGGGGTATGTAACAGGAAATTTGATTCAAATTCGGCGCTCGCGGTTTCTGTGGAAGATCTGATTGGCTCGAACCTTCACAGCTCGACCAATCCTGACGTGACACCTGCGGGCCACGAGGACTGCAATTTTCCTTCGTTTTCAAAGAAACATTTTCTTTTGTTCTGGACCGCTTCCCGTGCATCCAGTGTATTTTCCCTCTCTATTTATCCAAGGACTGAATTTTGTTTTCCCCCTCCATAGAAGTATCGTACCGGTAAGTCGGAATTTTGTACATTGTAGAGGAGTTTGTTATTTTCAATTTAACCCGGCGATATAGGTAAATTATCATACATATTATGTTGTTCCCAGTTTCGTCAGTATACCTACCAACCGAAGAATATACTTCAGTTTCACCAGGTACCCGAGTTATTTCTTGAATACCTTCTCACGACTTCACAATATTCAAGATCGTCAAGTTGAAGAGGACTATACCACCTACCTATATACTGGAAGATTCGGACAAGAAGACAATTGCAGGTGGATTTTATGAAGAGGAGCTACAGCTGACCAAAGATCCAAACGTATATCTGGTTGAAAAGATAGTAAGGCGAGATGGTAATGGCCGTGCACTTGTGAAATGGTTGGGTTTTGACTCACGACACAATAGTTGGGTCAACACTGCTGATTTCAGTGGAGGAGAAGTATAAAAGGAGGAAGTGGCAAGAGGTCAGCTCAGTTGCGACATAGATCACAGAGCGACAACATCATGTTGAATGTACAAGAGCACCACCGAGTCATCGAAGATGGTGGGATTGAGAGGGTGGAATATCATTCTCACTATCCCTATGGATGTTCATTGGATCATGGACAAGAAATAAGGATTGCCATCCAACATCAAGACCTATTTACCCTACCATGTCAAAGTTTCTTGGATATACACGGACGTTTCCTGAAGGAGGACGAATCTGGGAAACCTGTCTCTGCAACTATGAGCACAAACCCCTTCCCGTTTCTCTTTGATGAGATACGTTACGAAATATGTGGATCGGAAATCGATCGTGTGAGAAATCCTGGCATCACTTCGACAATGAAAGGCTATGTGTCCTTCGTGAGGGGGACGGAAAATCTACTGGAGGCCTACGGATGGACCAGTCAACGGGATACGGAACTAGTCTCCAACGAGGGATATTTCAACGTATGCATTCCATTAAGCATTCTACTCGGATTCTTTGAAGACTATCAAAAAGTTGTTATCAACGTGAAGCAAGAATTGATCCTACTCCGTTCAAGAAGGGATGAAAACTGTTTCACATCACTAGCGCCAGCGGCAGACGGCGGCATCAGAGAGAAGGCGATAATCAAGCTGACTGGTATCTCGTGGCGAGTACCCTATTTGACACTGGACGACACACATCGACTTCAACTCTACCGCCATCTGGAGAAGGAGAAGTCAATTAAAATGGATTTTCGATGCTTGGAACTATATGAATACCCTCTACTACCTACAACACAGAAACAAGTATGGAACGTGAAGACATCATCTTCAGTCGAGAAGCCGAGATATGTTATTTTGGGATTTCAAACGGGTAGAAAGCACACTATGGAAAAGAGTGCTACTGTTTTTGACCATTGTAGTTTAACAAATGTCAAACTATTTTTGAACTCGAAATGTTATCCTTATGATGATCTGAATGTGAACTTTGAAAGAAACCAATATGCTATACTCTACCGAATGTATGCTACCTTTCAGCAGAGTTTTTATGGTGTCGATGTAAATTACCCTTTATTGTCAATAATGAATTTCAAAAGAGCAGCACCTCTAGTTGTACTAGATTGCTCGAAACAGAGTGAATCGATCAAATCAGGACCAATCGATGTTTTGTTAGAATTCGAGTCAAGTACTGCATTCCCTGCCAACACTACAGCCTACTGTCTAATTATCCACGATCGATCTATCGAATACAACCCCCCCGCCCCCAGCCGCCTCCAGACCTCCACCCACCCCACGCTCCTCCTTAGATCCCTCACCTCCTCCTACCCCTCTGCCCACAAACCTTCACCCATCACCCCCCACCCATCATCCCTCATCACCCATCAACCTCCTACCACCCTCACCCCCCCTCCCCCCCAATCCACAATACCACAATCACCCAGACCACTCACCCACCTTGGAAGGACCTGTGTGAACAGATCTAAACAAGTTTGCCAGGCCACTCACCCACCTGCCTCAGCAGGTCTGAACAGGCACCCCCCTTCACCCCTATATAAGGTATATTTTCTCGCTCTTAAGATCAGTTCAAATTGCACACCCAATCAGCTCGATGATCCTAGAACAATGTCCCGCTCGATTGAATAATGATCCTAAAAGAATAATCACAAGATTAAGAGCAGCTGAGCATGGATCAAGAGTTCCGTTCATGACCGAATCATGGCCTCATTTGACGGTATCCTTGTACGGCGGTCAAACATGTTGATTTTATGTATGTTTGAAGTATTTTGGTTTGAATAAAAAGAAAACGCTGCAAATCCCTGCACAACGGTTTATTATTTTGTACGGAATACCCTTCTGTTACAGATCACAGCTCTCTGTATATATATAACCCGTCTATATAATATAATATGTGAATCGCAGACCCTCCGTAGGTTAGTACCTAACCCCGTACTCGTTACTAGGTACCTACCTAAATCACGAGTCAAATGTTGCTAAAATAATACAGCCTAAAGGAAAATTGTTTATGTGGAGTGAAATAGATGCCCCCCCCCCTTCTGTCACTGTTTTCTGTGGTCAATACCTGTAATGAACCGTTGTGTAATAACTTGCCCATCAATAATACTTCAACGGTTGTTCAAGTTGCAAAAGTACCGATCAACAAAATCCAGACCCTTCTTGGTAGATGAACCGTTGTGTAATAATTTACTGTTGTGTAATAATTTACCGTTATGTATAATTTACCGTTGTTTAATAATTTACCATTGTGTAATAATTTACCCATCAATAGTACTTCAACGTTTGTTCAAGTTTCAGAAGTACCTACCAACAAAATCCAGTATAGTCCGTCACTCATATCGCAGAACAACCAACTCGACTTCATACAGCCATCCTTGATTATAATCAGGTGCTCCCTTGTGATGATATCCCGGCCGGATTTCACGATCGTGTTGACGAAGCTTTTTGGTGCACAGGAACGGTTGGACGTACAATGCTCCGGGTGGCCTCAAAAATTGTTTAGCTCAAGACAAATATAATAACGAGACCCGCTGGCTCCTGTCTGGTTGGAGATGATCATTTTAATTACAATCATAATGAAATATTTTCATAGGTAGATTAATATCTCCCCATTATATGTGGGTGAGAATCAACATTTCAAACATTCACCTTAATATTATTTACATAAGTAGGTGGGTATCATAATAAGCCCACTGTTTCGAGTGTCAAGTAGGTGAGTAGGTATTCATGGTCAAACAGGATTTCCAGTAATTCCGAGGGACTTTATTATGCTTACCTGATAGAATTAAGTAGGTAGGTATTCATAATCAAAACGGAATTCCAGGAATTTCAAGATGGTGGAAGGGGTCTTCATTATGGTTATCTGATGGAATTAAGTAGGTAGGTATTCATAATTAAAACGGAATTCCAGAAATTCCAAGATTGCGGGAGGGGGTGGGTGACGTCATTATGATTACCTGATACAATTAATTAGGTAGGTATTCATAGTCAAAACGGTATTCCAGAAATTCCAAGTGGCGGGAGGGGGTGGGTGACGTCATTATGATTACCTGATACAATTAATTAGGTAGGTATTCATAGTCAAAACGGTATTCCAGAAATTCCAAGATGGCGGGAGGGTGGGGGGGGGGGGGGGTGACGTCATTATGATTACCTGATACAATTAATTAGGTAGGTATTCATAGTCAAAACGGTATTCCAGAAATTCCAAGATGGCGGGAGGGTGGGGGGGGGGGTGACGTCATTATGATTACCTGATACAATTAATTAGGTAGGTATTCATAGTCAAAACGGTATTCCAGAAATTCCAAGATGGCGGGAGGGTGGGGGGGGGGTGACGTCATTATGATTACCTGATACAATTAATTAGGTAGGTATTCATAGTCAAAACGGTATTCCAGAAATTCCAAGATGATGGGAGGGGGTGGGTGACGTCATTATGATTACCTGATACAATTAATTAGGTAGGTATTCATAGTCAAAGCGGTATTCCAAGATGGCGGTAGGGTGGGGTGACGTCATTATGATTATTTGATAGGTACAATTAAGTCGGTAGGCATTCATAATAAAGGTTGGAGGTGATGGGTGAGGGGGGTGGTGGTGTGAGAGGTGGTGAGGGTGGCGATGGCGAGGGGATGAGGCGGGGGTGGTAGGAGGTTGATGGGTGATGATGGATGATGGGTGGGGGGCGAGGGGCGGAGGAGTAGGAGGAGGGTCTGAGGGCTGTAGAGGAGGGTGTGGTGGGTGGAGGCGGCAGCGGGCGGGGTGGGTGGAGGTCTGGAGGCGGGCAGAGGGCTGGGTGGGTGGAGGTCTGGAGGCGGCAGAGGGCGGAGTGGGTGGAGGTCTGGAGGCGGCAGAGGGCGGAGTGGGTGGAGGTCTGGAGGCGGCAGTGGGCGGAGGGGGTGGAGGTCTGGAGGCGGCAGGGGGCCATAGGGCGATGTCCGGGGGGGGGGGGGGGGTAATGGGGTGGATGAGGGTAAGGGCGAGGGGGTTAGGGGGGGGGGGGGGTTAATGGGGTGGATGAGGGTAAGGGCAAGGGGGGTGAGGGTAAGGGGCGGGGGGGGAGTGAGGGGGAGTGAGGGGGTGAGGGGTGAGTGAGGGGGTGAGGGGTGAGTGAGGGGGTGAGGGGTGATTGAGGGGGTGAGGGGTGATTGAGGGGGTGAGGGGCGAGTGAGGGGGGGGGGGTGGTTGGTAAGGGGTGGGTGAGGGGGTTGGTAAGGGGTGGGTGAGAAGGTGGACTCGCCCGCTAAGGCAGGAGGCAGCTGGTTAGACTGACGAGCATGTTCAAACAGGAGTGTTCCAGGAGTGACATTTCTACCCTACTTATAATAATACTTGATTCTATAAATACTACTACTAATAATATTAGTTAGGCACTTCACTACATATCACAACGAACTAAATCACTCGCGAAGAAATCGTGGAAACCCATTTCAAACAAAACAGAAAAACGGATTGAAAAGTAGTATATTTCCACTAATACACGAAAAACGCCAAAAATACACTGTTATACCGGTTTTGGTGATCAAACCATCGTCAGTAACAAACAATAACATTACTTTTTGTAACAAACAATAATATTGTTTCAATAACTTCATTGTAGCAATAACCTAAAGTTATTGTAGCAATAATCTTAATGTTTGTTACTGACGATGATTTGATCACCGAAACCGGTATAACAGTGTATTTTTCGCTTTTTTCGTGTATTAGTGGAAATAGAAAACTCTTCAATAACTCCGTTTTTATTTTTTCATTTTTTCATATCACAATATCCATCCTCGGATGATCCGTTGGTGCAATTATCGATTCCAACTTGCTCTGTTAATTTTCTGAGCTCATATCGTTCGCCAGGATCAAAGATGGGTGCAGTCAAACATGAGCAGTATGGACTCACCCACTGAAAAGCATGTTTGCATTTCTCTGCTGCGCTACAAATCTCAGACATAATCACCGTGAGTTGATAATTCCATAACATGAGGTGATGACGTCTGAAGTGGTACTGGTGAACCTAATGACACACGAATACGGCATTTTAACCCTGAAATTGCATTCAACACTTTGTTTTCTTCTCAGCGGTATCCTCTACAAAAACAGGTTCCGTGTGCATGAAGTGGGGTCTACTCCACATAAATCCAATAAACCCGTCCCATAATGAACCCAAGCGCGATGCTCTCACGACCCTTCCACGCCTGAAGTAAAACCAAAACCTGAATAAGGGTTTAATATGCCTGGTGAAATAATTATTAATTTATAACAGCTATTTTCCTTGAAGGTTTCTATCAGGCTCTTCCATGGTCGCCTCATGTCAGGAAGTCTACTTGTACGGGATGCAGGTCGGGTTGGCACCACTGATGTACGTAGTGTACGGAGCTGTCAATGCTTGGATCTACCTCCCGGTCTCATACAGCATCAAGTCAGCCTCTCTATTCCAGGTAAGGCTCGCATGAAACACCTTTATCCACATATGGATATAACACTATCAATATGATGATGATGTGATCATGGTGTATGATGATGTTATTACACGAAAAGAAAGACTTAGAAAAAAATGTGTACTTAGGTACCTACCTATAATACTAACAACGGTTTATTATTTACCTTACGCTTCATGAATGACTACAAAAAAAGCTTTCGTACAAGTACGCAACCACGAGGGACATTTTATGTCTTTGCGCCCCCTCCCGCACCCACACCACGTACCACGTTGCATTCGTATTCAGAAGCACTCAATGTAAGAAAGATGGTTGGCTTACCGAGCTGTCGAATCATGGCAAATACGTCTTTTTTACGCGCCGACCAGTAATGTACAGTTTGGTATCGATTTGAGGAAAGCGAAATTTTTTTCAACCATTTAATCCATCACCATTGCAATCGTGTTCACAATATAAATTATTGAGAATGATCACCTGTGTGTAAACAATTATTTAAACAATCACGCTCATACCGCAGCTTGTCGGCCACGCACTCCGCAGTGGTTAACGTAATATGGTTAGGTAAATCGAGAGCTATCCAACGAGTGGTGAACGATTTTTGTACGATGATAACTGGCGAAGTTAAAGTTCCGTAGCAACGAATCGGTTGTACGTGAAAATCATTAGAAATTTTTCATAACACCGCTACATGTTTTTCGTCACACCGTAACGTCACACTTTTTGGGTTATGTGCCATAGTAAAGACATAAAATGTCAAAAAGTAAAAACATAATTTTTATGCTGAACAAGCGTAATTTATTTAAAGCCGACGCAACAACTAATTTATCTAAAATCGGCGCCTAATTCCAACTAAAAGGTATGGAAACCAAAAAACCAACGGATACAATAATATGAAGGCTGTGTGCGGGGGTTTTAGTTGAAATCTGGCGCCGACTTCAAAAATTTTGTTCCATCGGCTTTGAATAAATTACGATTGTTCAGCATAAAAATTATTACTTACTTTTTAATATTATAAACCTTTTTGTGAGGTTTTACTTTATTAAAGCTTTTTAGTGCGCGATCAACAATAGGTATATATAAAAAACAGTTTTGAAAAGGTATTTATGAATTATTTTATACTTTTTAGTGCGTTTTTCGAAGTTGGTTTTTTTCAAAAAGCATTTTATCAAGTACTTTTCTCGGCCAACGCCAATACTGTCCCAGTACTGACCTGACACTAGCCCAGTAAAGAACTGATACCATCATTACTGTGGCTTCCACAGACTTTTTGCAGGCTGTACAGTCGTCAAATCGTGCAATGCCTATCAAAGCACCAGAACTCGAAGAATACAACTAGCCTAGTAAAGGCTCAGTACTATTTTTCTACTAAAAAAAACTAGTATGGGACCATATGGGGATAATCATCTTTCATTTGAGAAAAGATTCGTCGAAATCGGTCCAGTAGTTTTGGAATAATCGCTGGGCAAACATGAACAATTCGAGTAGGCGGTATACTATAGGTTCCTCACTTGAATCACGTCAGATAGAATACGTCAGATCACATGCTAATATGCGGGACCATCTGCGATCCAACCCGTGTGTACCCTCAAAATTTCAGCTCTCTACGACATTTTGCGTAGTTAGAAGCGTTACAAGGAAATGGTCAACATTTCGTGTTCGCGCATGCGCACACGATAGTTACAGTATTCCAATGAAATTTATATGGAAGTATTAAAGTATTATTCGTGATCGACCCTCCAAGTTCGAACTCATTTCAACGATATTTAAGGTAAGTTATGGGCGCTTCAAGTATTTCACGTTTGCGCATGCGCAGAGGAAAGTTACAGTACTTTTTCGATGACTTTTGTATGGGATTGATTATCTGTGACCAAACCCGTACCTACCCTCCAAATTCAGCCCATTTTGACCATTGTTTCGGGTAGTTATGGACGTTACAAGGAATTGACCACAGACAGACGGACGGACGGACAGTCACGGAACCAAAAACGTTCCTTGACGTCTGAAACGCAAAATGGTAGTGGAAATTTTCATTTGGAGGACATACTTTTTTTTTAAATCACGAATCCAAGGCTTCCCAACCTTCCGGTAGGTAGCGAGGAAGCAAAAAAAGAACATAGAAACTGGTCGAATGGAGAACCTCCTCCTTTTTCCGAAGTCGGTTAATTTACCTAGAAATAATTATAGTAGTGAAAGAAAGGAACTTCTAATTCTGCCAAGGGGAGAATAGTGGTCCTGTAGAAACCTCACCCAATAGGTAAATCGGAGGAGGAATCTGGAACCCGAACTGGGTGGATGGGATCAGTGAGTGGAAGAACACGTACCTACAGTTTTGATAGAAAGAGACGCTCGAAAAGCATAGCGAACAACGGAAGCAAACTGAATGGCCTGCAACCATTAGAATCTGATTTTGGCTTGCTCGGTTTTTAATCATAACCACCTTTGCGTGTTTCCAGAACTTGGGGAAATAATATGCCGCTCGTAAGCTGCATTAAGAATCTGGGTCAGTATAACTAATCCTTTCCGTGGTAAAGACTGCACAATTCCATCCAAGCCTGGAGATTTTCTTCTAGACGCCCTGTTAATTATGTTCCTGACCTCTCCTGGGGCGAAGGAATCATTACATAGACTCAAAGGCATGGCTTCTCGTACAAATTCTCCCGTTAGTGATAAATTCAGGATCTTGTACTTGATGTGGTTCAAACTGATCCTTCAATTTACTGGCTAATAAGCCGCATTTCTCCTGGGATGTTGCTGCCCAAGCATTACTATTTCTGACAGGTGGAATTTCCTTGACTGACCTAGTTTCATTCCAGGCGATTATATTCTGCTATTTATAAAAGCCCCTTGAAATCAAAATTCGATCGTACAAGCCTCTTCTACATTCGGCAACTAGGCCAATGATGCGATCGAAGTAGTCCCGTGTACGAGTATGTATGTGGACATGCGCAAGCTTGAAGTCTATCTTCACAGTTGGGTCTGGCCTATTCATACGAAGGTACCTACACTTCAATGAGGTAATACATTTAGATGAAAAACAAAATAAAATTAAAAAAATAAAAGGAAAAGTTCAATATTTGCCATCTAATATCCAGCTTTAGGATAAAGGCTGAGTCCCTGAGTAAGAATTGCTAATATATTATATTTAAACAATTGATAAATATGTTTTATAATAATTATCGAATCAAATACGAATGCGTTGTAAGTTATGAGGGGGAAAAAAAATATTTTTTTGAGTGTTTGGACTTACTGGCGTCATCATGCCAGACGTTTGTGAGCCAGCTATAATGGTTCTGCTGGGGTTGTCAGGGAATTTTAGTTCTGGGTGGGGGGGGGGGGGGTTCTAGGTAGGATGGGCTTCTTTCGGTCAATTGTTGATGAGGATGTGGGTTACGGAAGGATACGGAACCGGGTGAATATTTAACCTATCTCATTATCAGCGATGATAAGGTGTTCATGGAAGTGGAGCAACAGTTTCTTGCGAATAAATTGTTGTTTCAGGGACAGGTTGTGAGCTAGGACTAGAAAAGTTATAAGGCTTATGTCGTGGTATCCTCCCAGAACCACTCCATGTAAAATAACTCTTAAGATCTTGCAAATAAACCAGGGAATGGAGCGGAAGACGCAGGAGGCCCGAGGAACCTGGAGGGGATCCCCACCATCCTCCACTAGTATGGAGGATGGAGGGAGATAGTCCCAGGACTATAAGAACTCTGCTCCTTCGCCTTCCAACTCATTCTACGCCCTCCTTAAGTCGCAGACTTATCTCTCTCACCTCGCTCCTCCTCTCTCTCCTTACTCTAAAAGATCCCAGAGTGGTGTTAACCGGGTAGGTAAAACTACCAAGGGTGGTAACCACTGGGCACACATCCATGCGGTCCTAAAAGATCCCAGAGTGGTGTTAACCGGGTAGGTAAAACTGCCAATGGTGGTAACCACTGGGCACACATCCAAACACCTCCTGACGTCTTAGTGGTGGACACCTTATAGGTGGTAACCAGAGGCGTTAGGTTCTTCACCTCACCTCATCATACCTTGCCTCTCACCTATGCAAGCCACCACAGCTCACAAAGCAGGGCTTTAATTATGGCTTTATGTAATTATGTTTATGTGTGTTGTGCTTTTTGCAGTTCATTTTCTGTTCCACCACTCCAGGAAATGACACCGAAATGCAGCACCGATTGAACCATGGAGTCATAATTCCCGGTTTCCAATCGAAAGAACGTGGATCATGTTCGTTGTGGGTCTTTTACGATCCACACCTCTCTTTCAGACTATGGATAAGACACGGAGGTGTGCAGTCAACATCAAAAAGGTTATACAAAACCCCAAAATTATTACCTATTTTTCTTGAGAATAGAGGGTAGGGGCTGGGTTTTTTTTTTCAGTTTTGAGATAGACAGAGAGCTTTCCAACGACTGGTGAATATATCTACCTCAGTATTTACTAAATAAATTAGAGTTTAATTCATTTGTTTCATTGCTTATATTTATGACCCAACTGTCAAGCCCTACAGCGAATAAATGATTTTGTAAAATCACCTGAACATTGTTCTTGCTGCATCGAATTAAAATACCTGTAGCTATAATTTCACGTTAGACAGGATTCGTTTCCTCAGAAACAAAAAATGTGGGTAACATGTCTGGGGGGATGTCTGGGTTTCAACAGCTGATTCTATCATAATACGATAAATACGCTGAAACTTTGCGGTCTATTATTACTCTGTTTGATTTTATTCTGAATTACTCACGGTTTGATTTTCAGTTCTTCGACAGGAGATTCAACCGCCATATCAGGCAATTCGCGTCCTTACTATACACCTTCGATACAGTACGTAATACTGGTTTTTTCCGAAGATTTCACTAACATTTCATTTACTAATCGTATTTAGTATTTGAAATACTCGTGTTTATAAATTGATTTCAGATCCTGCATACGGCCATGTCTCTGTACGTGCCAGCTGTGTCGTTATCACAAGGTAAGTATCAGACTATATTTCAATAATGGTATAATATGATGTGCTCAGCTCAAGGCCTCCATCGTATATGCAGATTTAATTATTGTGATTACAACAAATAAGAATTAACTGTAGATAATTAAATTGAAAATGAACTAATTAATTTAATTAATTAATTAATTAACAAGTATTGCATAATATTGTGTGCAGAACTAATGTTTCAGCAACTGGGATACGTACATTCCCGATCGCATGTTGTATGGTTATAGGACATGCAAGACCACAAGGCCTTGTTTCTTAGATCATAATTATGGAAGATACATAGTTTGGAATTTTAACGTATTTTTGTAACAACACCCGTTACGACCACAGCAGATATTATAGTGACTCTCTTAAGGGAACAAATTGGGGTCAAACCGCTTTTTCGACTCGAAACCGATAACTTTCTTTCGTAATTTTTCCCAGATTAATCCCATTTCTCATATTAAATAATTAAAATAGAGGAAACCATTGTTTTTTAGTACATCTACTGATCCTGGATAAAATTAAACCATAGTGGATTGGTTATGCCAAATTTTATCGATCATACCGGTTTGATAGCAAAATTTGAAGATGTACACCTAAATAATCAAAATCAACTATGGGACGCAGGGATCTACTTGAACCACAAATTAGGTAAAACTTTATTTCTAAACTGAATTTTACAGACAAATTTGTTTAACACTTTTCTGATATCATAAAAAGGCTAATTCAATATCCCCTAATTGTTTTGCATAGAAATTGAATCTAACGTTGAGCTTTTCAACCTAAAATATTCTCATAATTTGAACAAACTCGGTGGCATCAACCAATATTATATTGGTTTGCACGTGGCATAAAGAGGTTCAGAGTAATATATTAAGAAATTTACCTACCTAATATTCTGATGAGCAACTTAAAATTTACATGCAAGAAGTCTTGATATGTAAAATGAAAGTTGAAGTACACTAGGTATATTAAACCAATTTTATTTAACAAAATTTAGTTTTGGTAAAGAAAAGAAAGGAACTCCTACTAAAGAATAGCGTGCTAATAACGGGATAAAGAGAATATAACAGAATTCCTTCGGTGACCAAGTAAAACGTTAGGCACAGATCAATTAGATGAATAAGTTCATAAGAAGGGCAAAACCTTGTGACGGGCTCCAGAAGCAGGCAACGAAGAAAGAAAAATACTTGGCTGACCTGATTACCAGTGAAGTTTGAAATACCTCCAAGAGTGTCCAGGAGTTGAGAGGGGAATCCCTCAGGGCTCTTCCGGATCAAAAGCTTGAGGCAACAATGGGGTAGGCTGTGTACAGCTATGTATTATATTTGTTCGCTTTCATCAAAAGTGAGTAACCAGTACTTACAAAGACCGTATAATTTGAGAATGAGAAGGCTGTCAGTAACATAGGTAAGATAGGACTGATTCTCCCTATGGTGAAGCTTGAAGATCCGTTTCGTATGAAAACAAAAACCTCGTTCGGAAATGGGTAATTTGAATTTGAGGTTCCAATAATGTGTGGTCAACAAAACAAGTCAATATCCTCTTGTTTACTCATCCAAGAAAGCTAGCTGACGGTTTCCTGGGGTGAGACATCCAAATTCTCAACCTCCATTATGATACACAAGGTATTCATAATAAAGGTACCTTAATCTG
The DNA here is from genome assembly GCA_954871275.1 of Leptopterna dolabrata. Taxonomy (NCBI): domain Eukaryota; kingdom Metazoa; phylum Arthropoda; class Insecta; order Hemiptera; family Miridae; genus Leptopterna; species Leptopterna dolabrata. The sequence goes on along the minus strand of OX940974.1, from coordinate 28,501,788 downwards.
TTTGAATCCGCAATGAACAACACATACCTACACGGAACTGAGACCCAGCCCCAGCTATCAGACTGTACCAAGGGAGTTGAATCTCCAATCAGACCTAAGTAGCTCCAATCAAAGAAAATCAGTGAGTGGCGAGTCAGCGGAATGGACTGATAAACGGTTCCATGAGTGGTAATCAGAGCTCATTCTCAAATTCTACTGGTTATAGCCAGGCTTTAGTCGAGCTCGCAACTGTGATTGGTCTTTCTGATCGCTCATCAACAACGATCAGAGAAAATGAAGTACTTATGTATGTGCGTAACAATTATTTATTACTAAATGATAACTGTAACTATGCAGTTGCTTCAACAATAGATGGTAAAATTAGGATGAAAAATTCTCAACATTCTAAATAAGATTTATGGAATAACTGGTCATGTGCTACCTGCTGGGGGTTCACGCCAGTGTTTGTGATTATTATTGTTTGATTATTATAAGGTCATTCCAAGATCCAAAGTAGGAATTTTCATCGGCTACTCATTGGTGTCGAAAGCCTACAGAATTTGGGATCCAGAAGGAAGGACATTTTTTAGAAGCAAAGTTTACGCCTGGATTTCCAAAAGAAAATTAGACAGGTTTAGAATGGGAAAAACCTGAAGATAAAAAGAAATAAGAAATGGAAGTGGAACTCACCAAACCCGAAGTGAAAATGCTGACACCATAATGCTTGCCTTGACTGCAATTGGTCAGAGGTGGAGATGGTCAGGGACTGGAGGTGTTTGCAAAAGAAAGTGATGTCGAAGATGGAAACGAAAATGAAGACGAAAACGAACATTTTGAAACATCCACTGAAAAATCAGCAGGAACACCGATGAGAAGAGGCACTGGACGCCCGAAAATTATTCGATTATGGGGACTGGGAAGACCCAGAAAAATGTACAAATTGATTTCTGCGACCAATGAGGGGAATGTACATACACAGAGAGCAATTCAGATGAAGTCAGTGGAGTGAATGTTAAGAAGATCTGCGACTACAGACTGTTCATGAAAACAGACCTACGTATAGTCGAGAATGTCGATGCCGACTGGAGATCAACTTTGGACGACAGGAAACCCTACATGGGATTCGCATTCACAAATCCTATGCCAGCGGACATTTTCACGAAGCCGCAACCGAATGCCAAACACTTGGAGTATGCTAAACGTTTCGGACTGCATTCCCTTGAATCAAAAATTACCAAAAGGTAAGTAGATTTTTGAGGGGGAGTGTAGGGGGTTCACTCCAGTGCTCGCGATTATTATTGTTCGATTTTGATGTTAACAGGTGTCTTACTCACTTGTGTGTTGTGAATTGTTTTGAAAATAAAAGTTATAAATTAGTTTTGCCAACACACGAAGTGAACCCTATAACAGTACCCACGTTTCGGCCAGCTATTTCGTTCAACATTGAGTTGTTCTCGTTCCGCATTACTTCGAGTTTTCACATGATAAATTCTAATCTCTCTAGCGTTCTCACCGAGATCTGGATCTGTATGCTATGGATCACTAAAACCATCACTCAATTACTAGATACTGTGTTCATATTGCTCTCCAGGGAGGCCTGAAAGCCGTGGCGTGGGCAGACAGCGTGCAGGCGGTCATTTTCTTCGCTTGCGCTGTCATCGTTTTTGCGATGGGTGTCTACGAAGCGGGTGGACCAGCGGAAATTTGGCAAAGAGCCGACGAAGGGTCACGCCTGAGTCTTTTCAAGTTAGTGATCACTATTATGAGCTCCGACTCTATTCAACAGCGTTCATTCGTCGTACATCATAAGGGGGTGGACGTCATCCGAAGCTTGGATAGATACACAACATTAAATCAGTCTATACTACTTCAGTTATTCACTCATTTGTTTTGTAGATTTAGAAGAAGAAAAACAGATTTCTCATTATCTCACTGAAAGAACAATCTAATCCAATTCAAATACACTTAGGTAAAGAACTTGTCTTGTTAAATGCACATAATTACAAACACTGACCACTGACTGTCGCTACGGTTCGATACGGTCCAATTATACTATACACTATTTTTTTTTTAAAGACCGCGTTGGAATTCAGTTTAGGTATATAAAACTACAACTGATCTGAATCGATAAGTAATCGCTAGAACTAACGTTAACCCAATTCGAAATTAGTTTCTGTACTAGTTTCTCCACTAAAATCAATTCCTAATTGGTATCCACCAACAGGATTTTGACTGATTTTGTTATATACATATTTTACGTAATGAGTCTGTATTCTTAATAGTACGGGCATCAGGAATGCTTGTGGACCTACCATCAGGAACGCTACTCCACATCGGACAACTGTAGATAGTCAGAGTGCCTTCCTCAACCGTCTGCGTGGTCCTCAAAGAGCCTTCCTGGGAGATGCTATTCAGAATCCGCGATACATGTTGCATGGAGTTGATGGAGCAAGGAGCGGATTTCCGTTTATGGAGGGGGTGAAACAATTGAAATACCTCGGCCTAATTTTGTATTACCTGCTCAGAAAGTGAGATGCATTATGAGGTCAACCGGGCGAACCGAGGGTACCCACAAGGAGACATGCACATCAGTAACTGAGTTCTCGTCCCGCCGTTGCTAATTTATGTCCTGGTAGTACGGGGATATGCTTACCCAAAAATTGTCCGGAGGGTGTTCATAGACAGAATGTTATGATTGGTTTGGATGTAACATCGTATATTCTTCAGCTCCTACTGGGCCATTGTTTCCAAGCTTAGGCTATCAAGTTTGGATAGACTTCGTAAAAGGAGTGACATGCTCCAGGTAATTAAGATCAGAACAGTATGGTCGCGGGCAGGTTATGAGTTGCCAACGAGATTTCTGGATGCGCTCAATAGGAGCGAGCCTAAACTGAAAATAACTGCAGTCCAGGATTTGTCTTCACCTGTAGATACGCTATTTTAATGATTTACCTATGTATTTGAGGCAGAGGCTCTTTGCGCATAAAATCTACCTAATATATTAACAAAAATACTTCCTCAATGAACAAGTCTATAAGTAAAACTAATAATAAGAAGCCCTCAATACCAATATCCATAAAACATATAACAGCAACTTTGTTACCGTTCAAATATTACCACGTATATACAGAACTAGTCCCTAAATTATTGAAAAAGTATGTCATTTCGTATGTAAATAGTTGCTACTGCTTATAATAATATATTAATATAATAATTACTTTGAATAATTCCGTATATGAGAGACTGCAAGGAAGGTTGAAGGTCTCTCAATTCGGTCACGATAAGAAAAGTTCCAATCGCCACCGAATTGAATGTGTCCAGTTATGGAATTTTAGCAACCTCTTGCAGCCCAATACAGTTTTAACATCTTCGACCAGCTGGTGTCGTCGGGTAGAAACGCTCTTCGTATGTCCTCTTTTGGGATGAAAAAATCCTTTGCTTCAAACATTAAAATTTTCACTCTCGTTTTGAGTTTCAAATCTTCTTGAACAAATCTGGTTCCGTATCTCATTGTCTGGAAATCCGTGCAACGCGCATTACTACCCGAAATTTGCATTGAATTTGAATTCCAACATTCGGGTGCGCATGTGCAAACGTGAAATCATTTTCAGAGTCATAACTACTTGCCCGAAAAAAAGTTGAATGAACTTGAGTTCAAAATGATCCAAAAATAATAAAATAATTTCTTTCTTCTACCCGGTAACATTCGAATTTTTTATGACTGAAAACTAAAGCGTGGGGAACCCATAATTTACTTCATATCTACAATATGTAAGTACTTTCAATCCTCCTCACACCCCACCCTTTTATTTTTAGTCATACACAATTTCATGTTATCGGGTAGCTAAAAGAAATTATTTTATTTATTTTTTAGATAATTTCAAAATAAAAGCGTGTTTTTAAAAAGTGTTTTTTAAATTTATTTGTATTGCACTGTTGCCCCAAGAGATTGGTGGTGGTCCAATTTCCATCATATTTTACTTGGAGTTGATGTGGTGAAAGTTCAAAAAGCAGAAAAATTTTCCTCCTGAAAGAATGAAAGATCCATTCAAGACCTTTAAAATAAGATGCTATTTTTGGGGTTTTTTAATAAACAATAGTGCATTCTCTATTTCTAGCAGTTGCGCGAGTATCAATTTCAGGGAAAAGAGTGTTCAAAGGAGGAGGAACCGTTTCACATGATACAAAATCCCGATAAATTCATTTTCCACAGTCCCAATGAGCCTCGGGAGGTAGGGAGGGAGTTAACCAGCGAAAATGCTTACAAACTCATGAGCGACCATCCAGTCCGTCGGCCAAGGTCACATTCACCTCAGTGTCCATGACTCGTGATGTCCCATTTAGGTTTGTTCTCAGGGATCATTTACAGTTAAATCTGGCAGTCAGAAAGGCGTTGGGCCATTTGCAGTGATTCTTGGGATTTCCTGACTGTCCAAAGCCAGTTTTCTGATGGTTATTCCACTCAACAGAAAATCTGGCACTACCTTCTCGACTCCCAACCATTATCAAACGCTTCTCAAACGCTTGTCAAGATGGCTTTGGATCATCTATGGTTTCTTATGGTTTTCTAGAAGTCAGCTAACCGCCAGAAAAAGCCAGTGCGAGCGAACAGATTACTGTAACACTCCCGCGGTGTAGTGGTGATCTAACCTACCTGTGGAGGAGGAATTTTGCCCATTTTTATGAATTTGCAGTATCTTTTGGCCCCCAAAAACTCGTTGACTATTCAGAGAAAAAGCATTTTCGACTACTGACAAAATCCTTAGTCACGACTCACCTTTTTATACAACATATTAAGAATGAAGAAGTTAGTAATTCATTTGTAAATTTCGCTATTTTACCGATTTGTAACAATTTTGAACCCTCAAAACTATGTACTTTCCAGATTGAGTAATTAATGTAGAAGTAAAGTAAATGGCCATTCCAGGCTAGGTTTTCGTCCAACTGCCTTACAGGCGTCGCGGACGTGACAGGTTTTCCTCTCATCAGAATTTCCTAATCAGGAAGGGCTTACCCCTTCTTGCCAGAGTTATGTGCGTACTAAAATGAACCTCCCAGTTTGAGAACCAGAACCCTATCAAGCCTTGAAAGTGGTTTCTCGATTCCTGCACAAAACCTTGAAACATTTCCAACTTGAATATTACGGGGGGGTTACTAAGACCCTGCTGTGCACAGGAGGTTGGGACCAGCATCAGATTCAATCAATCGATTATACAAACAGTTTAGACGGTGTATTTAAGCAATAACTTAGAAGCAGCGTTCCTCGAAACCTACCGCGGCGAATCGGCGTCACCAATTTTATTCTAACGTGCGAACCGGGTACATTTCAATGTTTACCAATGGTTGGCCCAGCCATGCAACAGCTGAGTCTGCAATCCTGTCCGCCGTAAACCTGTAGCACCTCAAACCCAATCGCTATGGAAAAATTAATGTCTTTTTCTACTCTGAAGGAATAGCCAAGTCTCACCGCAAGATGTAACCATCCTAACAGGAAATAGTCTCAAAATGCTTGGAGACTGTCTTTGGCTCAGAGCTACTAAGCCCCGCGTCTATCTGACTCTAACAAGAACCTTGGCCGGGTATCCAAGAATCCCCCTAAAAAACAAACCTTATGTAAAAATTTACCCGCCAAGAAAACATGTGCATCGGTGGAGGGATGTGCACATACGAACCTGCCCCCCAACATAACATTCCCCACCCACTTTTCTCTCTATTTCTTTCGACGCTGTGTGGTGGGGAGCTTTTTGCTTGGAAAGCAATTTGTTTACAATTGTATAGACATTTTCTTTTTTTCACGCGCTGCAGAAAATGTATTACAATAGGTATGCGAAAGTTACAGTGCTCCAAACGTAGAAAAATATGAAACAATTATTGTTACCATACGTTCTGGAAGAGTACGTCGTCACTAGATGACGTCTTTACATCGAAAGCGCTCGCTCCCAGTACTCAACCAGCTACTGAAGACCTACTCTTCCAGAAGGTAAGGTAACATTTCTTATTACACTAGCGGAAATAAACCTTTAGATCTGATACTATGAAACAATTAGGTTAGGCCGTAACTTGCAGCGTTTTAAACCAGTTACCAATACCCATTTTGACCACATCCTCGGAGAGCCCCAGTGAACAAGTGTGCCCAATTTCAGTGTGCACAAGGCAAAATGCGCAAAAGGGACTTCGTTGGAACATAATGAATGTGTGTGCAAAATTTCAGCTCCATCCGTCAAGCCTGTGAGGCTGCAGCCCTGACAAAGAATAACAAGTGTAGAAACCTGAAGAACAGTGATTTTCAAACTTCCATAACTCCGGCATCTGATGGTCCCGAGGATTGAAATTTGGTACAAGTCCCCCAGGGCTCCCACGTCCCTGGATATCGGATGGGTGGGAGGAGACCGTCCTCACATTTATGCCGGATAACGAACCTTCGCAGTTTTCAGAAAACAGACCTGTGGCCAGGATTTGTTTGTGTGTCGACGGTGTGCGTGTGCCACGCGCGCGCGTGTGTGTGTGTGATGGGGAGGGGGCAACGCTCTAATCAACGTGATGACTCTGACGGGGGGGGGGGGGGGGGGGGCTCGGGTCCGAAATTGGGAAATTTCTTGCAATTTATGCTGTATTCTGGCTAGCTTAGTTCTGCATGACTGCAGTTGTGCGAAATGTAAGCCTTGAAATAAGTTTCAAACTGCAATAATCCTAATAACTATGCGTTGATCAAATTCTTGTTTTGCTTTCGATTATATGTATTCATTCATTTCGTCCAACTATTCGAACCCTGACCGGACAGGTCTTTCATTGTTCATATTCATCTAACTCGCGAAATTGTAATAATTTATTAAACAAGAATAAGAATTTGGAATTTATTCCCATTCCGTTTATATATTTTACAGAACATTCAACTAGATTCATACCTCGATTCATCAAATGATGATGATTATGGTTACTAGGTTTCGGGCTATTTTAATCTGAAAAAGCAGATAACCAAAACTGAGTTATAGTTCTCGCCAACTGTTTCAGGATGGTCATGGGGAGGGGGTGGTTACACGTCCTCCTGGCCAGCCGCAAGCTTCGAATGCATGGATTTTCGGCCCACATTCTAAATTAAAATTACTCGTCGCCGCAAGTAAATATTAAAATTCGTGTTTTGAGCGCTAACATCCTTGAAATGACAAACGATCCCCCTTTACTGCAGGCTTAAATCGACAAAATGTCACAAAAAAACCCCAAATATTCTCACCTCCCAACTCAAATTTCTCCAGACAACACATATACAGGAGCTTGAACACTCACCTATCCAAATCCGAAATAATATTTAATAGCATCGATCGTGGTCGGATTAATGGTGTTTCAAAGACAGAAATACACTGTTTTGAGTAGAAATTTTGAGAAACAAACATTTGAGACGACCTCAGTTCCTCGCTATATAATTCAAAATCGATTTTAGAATTGGTTTCCCTATTTCTTATGGATTTTCATAGGTTAGAGCTTGAACTGGTTAGAGCTTCAGACTGTCATAATTAGGCCCACTTTTCATTAGTTTCAGGAGACAATTTTGGGACACCCTGCCCGAACAATAAATAGGTAGCTATACCAAGTAAAGAAGTAAGAGCATGTAGAGATTTGTTTCAGTTTCGACCCTTCGCCATTCATCTGGCACACGAGCTGAAATCATTTGATTCGTTCCATCACATTGTTTACCAACATACACCTGTCGCCTTCATACCACCAGCGCATTGCATCGATGCCAACTTTAAAACAAGCTAAGCAGTAAGTCAAGGTGTAATGTCACTGTTTCTGAGGAATTGGCCCTTTCCTGATAAAATGGCAATTCGCTGTCCGCTTATTTTGAAGGGGTGTAAACAGAGAACTACTTCGAAAATACCTTGGAAATTATCCGTCTATCTTTCCAATACTTAACTACCAAGGTACACCTAGCACGGCTATTCCGTTCATGTCAGTGAAGGGCCTAGAAGTTTAATTTTAACCATTTGAAAAACTATAATAAATAATTAGGTAATAAATTAATTTATTAATAATTAATATCATAAATAATTAATATTGTTGAAATGGTGGCATAAGTTAGTGTCCGAAGGTCGCATTTTAATAAGAGCAATTTTTACACATAAAAAACATCAATAGTAGTTTTCAATTGTTTCCTCCTTTGTGTAGTTGTATGTCCACTACAACTCCGAATGGTAGTTAAGTATTGGAAAGATAGACAAACGGATAATTTGCAAGGTTTAAGGTAAGAATTTTGTAGTGCCAGGGCATTTTCCCCGATATATTACTTGACTCGTGTGACCAGTGCTGGAGCTGGTCGGCTTGCAGTAGATTGTCGGCGACGGGTTGGGGGGGGGGGGGGGGGGGGACTTGAGTTCCTTCACAGACCACGAGACGGCTTCATTCAAATCTTCTGTACGAATTTCACGAGGTCTTATTGGAACATTCACGCTGATCACGAATATTTATGGGTCCCCCGAATGGAAATTTCAAGCCCCCGTGTCAAGGAAGCCAACCTTGCAAATAAGTCCGTAGATCTACGGATCAGTAGCGGTGCCTGAGCTCTGAAAACGGTGGGGCACCAAATCAGAACACAAAACCGATAGATTTTTCTACAAAATACCTCAAGGCAACAACACACTTCTTTCTTTACTGACAGAGTGGTATTCAGCAAATGCTTATCTCTTCCTAAACTTTCAATCATCACTCTACCGAAAACATCGAAATTTCGAATGTAAATTAGCCACCGAATTCATGTGGCACAAAAATATAGTAAACTAATCGTAGTATACAACGAAACAAGGACCCTTGGCCTTGAGAAGCTTGAATGGAGAAGCTACTGACTAGAATCTAGGTACCTACTTATCTGTGTGCGACGCCGATCAATCCACAAGACCAAAAACAGCAAACAGGACGAAACGCACGTAGGTACCAAAAATACAAATCTGTCATCGGAACCGGACCGAACGCGAACGCACAAAATGACGTCAAAAACGCTGCAAATCCCTGCACAACGGTTTATTATTTTGTATAGAATACCCTTCTGTTACAGATCACAGTTCTCTGTATAGATAACCCGTCTGTATAATATAATATGTACTAGTCTATACATGCTATGTGAATCGCAGACAGAGTTGGCCAATAGAATTGCAGAACCATTTCGGACCATGCCAATTACACAATTCGAAATGAATTCCAATTCAAATTAATTTGAATTCCAAATTAATTTGAATTCAAATTAATGAATTCCAATTCAATTAATGAATTCCAATTCAATTAATGAATTCCAATTCAATTAATGAATTCCAATTCAATTAATGAATTCCAATTCAATTAATGAATTCCAATTCAATTAATGAATTCCAATTCAATTAATGAATTCCAATTCAATTAATGAATTCCAATTCAATTAATGAATTCCAAATCAATTAATGAATTCCAATTCAATTAATGAATTCCAATTCAATTAATGAATTCCAATTCAATTAATGAATTCCAATTCAAATTAATGAATTCCAATTCGAAATCGATTGAATAAATTGATTGATTGATGGAATCGAGCGCTTCCCTGGTGACGAGCGCACAATGCCAATTAGGCAATTCGAAAAAAATTCCAATTGAAATTAAAGTCCAATTCATTATACCAATATTGACAATTCTAAGTGAATTCCAATTGCAATTGAAAAAAATTGATTGATTGATTGCTCGATTGATTGAATAAATTGATTGATTGATTGAATCGAGCGCGTCCCTGGTGACGAGAGTGTATACAATTTCATTCACCCTGGTGTCAAAAATGACTGTCGGTGAAAACTTCGGGGCCTTACTGTGAACGAACGGCTGGACGTACGGTGCTGCGGGTGGTCTTAAACAACTCCCAAGTTCGAGAACTATTTAAAACCGTAAAAAAATTCACGTAAAACAAAGGTATAGGCTTTCTGAAAATTTCAGCCCCTATTTTGAACCCCTTAGAGATTACTGACAGTAACGTCGAGCTTTGAGTTGGTTTCATGGTAACTAAGCAAAGTGGCCCGTACGGCGTACGGCGTACGGCGGACAGACAGAAATATTTTTATTCCAGTTTTGGATTCTACATACCTTGAAATGTAAACCATCAAATTTTGAGGGGGGGGTAAGAATTTTTTTTTTCATGCTCGATTCCAATGGTTCATTATTGAAAATAATAAACCAAAAAGTAAAACTGACCACAGACTCAACAGAGAAAGCGAATGTGATTCACGAGATTTAGACAACAAAAGCAAATCGAAATACGTAAGCATCTCGTATCGGGATGACAAGTTGAATCGAAGGGATCGAATCGATAGTGAACAGAACGATTTTTGGGCGGAAATCAGATTCTGGGGACACAGCCCAAAGTGGGCGAGGCAAACTGTATTTTCACTTGACCGAGCATGCGCGGACGGGCCACTTTCCTCAGTTGCCATGGGAACACTAGGTCCCGAGGCCTGCTAGTTTCAGGAGCCTAGGTTTCGATTTCGATTGCAGTACATCGATAACTGTCGATATATTCTGATAACTGCTTGGTCTTCGGAGCTAAAGGGCAGCTAACATTCATGAAGCAACCACCATGCTCCACTAAAGTACTGAATACCCGTAGGTAACAACGAAGAGAATCGAAAATGTGTTCAACAATTCGTGCAATAAAATGTTGTACCCACTGCAGAAGCGTATTTTCTCGAGGTTTTTGTTGACACATACTTCATAATGCAGTGTGGTCAGTATTCCCAACAATTACTCTTGTCAATATTTCATCGTTACAGGCGACTTTATCCTTGAAATCGTTGACCTGGTCAATCTATTTCATACTTCACCACGGTGGGATGTTCTTACCTAGGGCCAACTCGAAGGTAAGGTTAACTTCTAATATAAGCTAAGACTTTACAGCAAACACATCCATATTCAAAGTACTAACTTTTATGAATATCAATCTCAAGTGGTACAGCAAGCTCATACAAACTTTTTATGTATGCAACAACTTAGGTATATATAATTAAGAAGTAATGTACAGGATATTCCGAAGTTTATATTTTGATTTTGGAGCACTTCTCAAATGCTTGAGTTCAAGACTGTGGCTAAACAATGTTTTCTGTTCTGAGGGGGACAGCAAACCGGAAGGTGAGCAGGAAAAATAGCAGGACATAAATCCGATTCCGACTGACGTGTAAAACTGAAACCAAATAAGGATTAGAAAAAAATAAATAATAGATAGTTGTGTGTTAAAATTCGACGGCAATGGCCAAAACCATAAACGCGATGCAACGCAAGGTTAATCGAAAGACTCAGCGTTAAAATGGGGATGTCCTGTCGTTTTATTTATATTCTGAAAACTGACTCAACGGACGGACAACACAGTACCTATCTTCTGAAAACGGATTTTTATCAATAAGAAAAAAGAAGTTATTATTGTCGTAATGTTCAACAATTTGTACACATACTATCAGTTTTGGAAGTGCAACAGTCATCACAAAAAATATTGAAAATGAAAAAAAAATTGAATTTAAAAAAATGATAACCGCACTTGCTGGGTTTGAACCTAAGAACTTCAGTACAGCAATCGAAGGCAAAGAAAATTCTCGTGATTGTACGAGGTGTAAATAGCTGCCATTCACTACCGGACTTGCTACACTGAAGTGCAAATAATAAGTCGTGCCACCTATCTGGTTTGATCATTCAGCCGAAATTGCGAATTGTTTATAATTTATAATTTCTAGTTTATATATTTGTCGTTTCCTGGAGATTGAAGTGTGTATTTAAATTGAAAACGACGCCAGAGCGGCTCAATCCATGGCGTCGTCTTCAATTTACAGTACCTACACACTTCAATCTCCAGGCAACGACATATTTATATTTTATAATTTATTTTTTATAATTAGATATGACCAAAGGTTAGACGCAACTTTTTCGTGCAGGGCATTCTGGCTGGGTGTTTGGCTTCCGGTGGAATGACGCACTACATCGTTCTCGGTGCACAAAACGCCAAAATACAGAAACTGATGAAATACCTTCCGAAAATCCTGACCACGGCCAAATGCTTGGTGAACGGCACCATGACTATGGAGACACTCAAGTTTGTGCCATCCCAAACTTTAAAATCTTGTCCGAATTATCATCACTAATATTATAGTTATACAGTAAACCTTCGTATATCCAAGCAACGATTATCCGAACTCTCGATTAACCGAGGTTGAATGACGTCTTCAGGCTCTCGATTAACCGAGTTTGAGACTCCACTTTGTCCTCCACCTTCGAATATTTATCCAAGGAAGGCCAATTGATCAATGCTCGCATCGTACGTTTTTTATGTAAACAAAACATCTGTGAACAACGGTGTCATCGCCCAACTGCCTGTTATTCTCCAGAGAAAAGTATATAGTTGAAAAGTGGGGGAATAATAGCGAAATTTTTCCCACCTAACGTTACTTCCCTCATTCAGCCCATGGACCAAGGTGTTCTGGAAACGTTTAAAGGAAGTTATCGGAAATCACTTCTCCAAAAACGGCTTCTACATCAGGGAAATGATAAACGCTAGATGCACGTTTACAATTTATCAGTGACATGTGTACATTGAAAAAGTGGAGCAAGTATGCTGCTCTCCGGAAGCTGTCAGCCGTGACCGAACAAACGATCGACAAATTTTTCAACTGAAATAATTTCTTTATACTTTCTAATTTAATATTATTATCCACCTACCTTCCTGCAATTGAAGCTTGTATTACAATACATGTATCTTTCAGGTTTAATTTTGTTCATTATTTTTTGTTTCAACTTCAGTTTTAACATGGAACATGTTTTTACGGGAGTAAACCAGGCTCGAAAACGTCCGCGTCCAGTCCAGGGGAACTCCGCTCCCCTCCCCGTCGCCCGCACAGTTCTCCCTGTACCCCACTCCTGCCACCAAACTCAAAGGAGAGCATGGCCCACTCCGCCGAAAACTGCCGAGGGGGTTCTACCTACCCTAAAAACGCCAAAAGCAGCTGAGGACGTGTATTGCATGACATTGCGTTAGGTCGCTGGTCCAAGGCTTGGAAATCCCACGACGTTTTTTTGCTTCCTCACTACCGAAGGCAGGGAAGCCTTGGATTCGTGATTGAGATACCATTTTCCGTTTCAGACATCGAGGAACATATTTGGTTCCATGTCTTTCTGTCTGTGGTAATTCCTTGCAACACCCATAACTACCCAAAATAATGGTCGAAGTGGGCTGAAATTTCGAGGGTAGGTGCGGGTTCAGTCACAGATGGCCCCATACCAAAATCATTGATAAAGTACCGTAACTTTCGTTTGCGCATGCGCAAATGTGAAATAATTGGAACACCCATAACTACCCTAAATATCGTTGAAATCAATTCAAACTGGGAGGGTCAGTCAGGAATAATACTTTGGTAGGTCCAAATCAATTTCATTAGAATGGTAATGTAACTTTGATCTACGCATGCGTGAACATGACATGTTGACCATTTCCCTGTAACGTTTCTAACTACGCGATAAATAGTCGTAGACAGCTGAAATTCTGAAGATATACGCGGGTTGGATCGTAGATGGTCCCGTTTCAAAACCATGAAAATCGTTTAGTCTGCGCATGCGCAAACGTGAAATACTTGGAGTGCCCATAACTACCTTAATTATCGTTAAAAGGAATTCACATTTGGAGGGTCGATCAGTATAATACTTTGAAGGTTCCGTATGAACTTCATTGGAATCTTACTGTAATTTCCCTCTCCGCATGCACTAACATGAAATGTTGACCGTTTCCCTATAACGCTTCTAACTAAGCGAAAAATAGTCGTAGAGAGATGAAATTTTGAGGGTATACGCGGGTTGGATCGCAGATGGTCCCGTATCATAACGAACCTACCCAACTAGTCTATACAATTATGAGATTCAAGTGAGGAAGCTATGGTGCCTACTCGAATTGGCAGATGTTTTTCTACATATCTCTATATCCTCTGTTAGTATGTACCTATTCGAAAAACATGTTCCATGTTTCCTTGCTTTGATCGTTGATCTAAGCTGTCATAATCCGGGGGTCTGGGGGTGTCCCCCAGATTTCATTCGACAATAAACGTACCGTCATGAACACAAACCACTGGCGGCTAGACGCCCCCCTACGGCAACGCATTTTTTTCACTTCGGATTAACCGAGTTTTTTGATTATCTAAGGTACCTTCCGCCACGACCACCTCCATTAATCGAGGGTCTACTGTAATCACTGAACGACATTTATCAGAGAACAACGTACTGAGAGGAAAAACATTGGATTTTCATTGCGCTTAGTTTATTCATTTTGTATGGGGAATTTTTAAGGGGAAAGGGAAGGAGGATCGATTAATCTGTAACATATTGCCTTGAATCAACAGCCAACCACTTTTCTTTTCAATACGGGTAAGGGAAGAAGTGAAACTCCTCGTACGTGATGGTATTTGTCGTACAGTTTAGGCCAATTATCGCCTGCAAGGCCACATGCACACTAAAATAATACTTGTATTTCACCCTTATATTCATCAAGTAGTCAGGTCAATGAGTAGTCAACCATCAGAACTGACCGCAACTTCTTCATCCGTCTTAAGTACGCTACACCAATGCCCTATATATTGCGACTGACTCCTCCATTCTCTGAATGATTACAGCGGGACCATAGCTGTTGGGACAACAGGAAACGGCTTATTCACGGAAGCAACTCCTGATGTACCCTGGATATTCAGGTTGAGCATGATGACATATATGGTACCTGGTGAGTCATTAACGGTGACACTAATCTATTTTATACCGTCATAAATTTATAAGGAGAGATGAAAACCAGCTACTAGAAAATGACGCTTTTAGGTAATCATTGGTAATCATAATCATAAACGTTAATTACAGTTAATCAATCATTTGACTAGGTTGGTAACACAGATCAGGAGAGCCAATAGAGGCTAACTACTCCACTTATTCTTCCAAATGCTCATTTAAATTAACGTTATTTACTGAAATGCGGTCGATCATCGAAGAGATGTTTGTACAGAAATCAAATCAATTTCCACATCACATCACTGTACAATTAGTTAAGTAGGTAAGGTTAATGGTTTTGAGGTTTTTTTTGGCTCAGGTGCCATACTGGGAATGTTAGTGACTTACTTGGTTCCGGTCCCCAAGACCTGAGTACCGCCGATCGAGATATGATCGCCCCTCAGATGAGGTGGGTTCTTCCAAAGAAACCAGGAGATCCAGGGAAGGAGCTTGCAGAACACCTCCCTCTCAAGGAGCACACACAAGACTTGCAAAACGGGAAGGAATTTATGCCATAGTTTTCTCTGGGCATCATATTTGTTCCTTATAAGATAAAATCAAAATGCGAAGGGACATTTCGAGGAGGAGATAGACATTTTTTTGACTATTGCGTAAGTACGAGGCTTACCCCTACCTTTGGCAGTGTAGAAGCAAAACAGTTGTGGTTGCTTAAGTCGATTTACAGTCAATAAGTATAAGATATGTAGTTGAGGTTCAATGTTCAGTAAATTAATACAGTTCATGTTTACTTAGTACAGGAAAACCGTAAGAATTACCAAATTTCTGCAAGGAAGTTAACGATTCAATTCTCTATGAACCCAACATTGATGTGAGAGGTACGAGTTACCTATGATGAAAGTCAATCCTGGGTTCTCCCATCTCCTAAACAATTCAACACGTAGACTATATTCTGACACGTCTCTCTGTGAAACTCACTGAACTCCCCGTTTCCAAAGCTACGCTGTTGGCAGCTCGAGGGCTGCCAACAGCCCTCCAGTTTCACCGGTTGACTATTTTAGGACCCCCTCCCCGAAGGCGGGAATTTGAAGGTGACTTCTGATTATCGATCCTTATCCGAATTGCTGTATTCAGGGTTGACCTTGTTGCTACAGTATACAGCTGATATATGGCACTATGTAGTTTAAGTACCTGGAAGCCTGTCACAGCCCTCGTGCAACCTCCCCAACCGATAAAATTGATGAGTGAGCGGACACTCAAGACACTCAACGGGAGAAAGGGCCTCTGTCGATAGCATCTCGAGACCCAACACCCACTCAACTCTTCAAGAGTCCACTCAGATTATGGGAAAAAAATTTGAAATTTTTCCTATCATCTGCTTTGCTGTACACCTGAATTATTTCTAAAGCAACAACCAAATAAATAATAATAATAATAATTAGTTTTATTTGTAAAACATCCAAAAGATATTACAAAGTCAAAAATTCATTGGTCCGTGAGTAATAAATTAACATAAATATAAATATAGTTGTAGCATAAATAACACAAATAACACGAATAACACAAGTAACAGTTGGTATTCAACATTTGAGGGCTACATATTCGTCAATAAAATAAATAGGATGGCTTTTTAAAATTAACTTTAACGTTTTTCTCAACTGGGGAGCAGAAATGTTTTTAAGTTCAGGGGGCAGGACGTTGTATAACTTGGCTCCGAGGAAGGTCACGCCGCTCTTCTGCGCTATAGTGGTCCGGCGCGTGAGTGGGTGTTATGAGAATGCGTCGGACGGTTGAAATCCTCAATGTTTGAGGTGACGAAACTCATCAGCTCGACCACATACATTCCAACGACCGTTACAATCCCCAGCTCTTTAAAGAGGACGGCAAGACGCCCGTGAATCGACCCCACACATAACTCTCAGCGCTGCTTTTTGCTTTTTGAGTATCAGCTCAACCTCAGGAGAGCCTCCCCATACTAAAATGCCATATGCCATATGTGTAGCAAAATGAGCATTGTAAACTCTCCTGAGGACGGAGCGGGATACACAGCACGATAGTTTCCTCAATAGATAAATGGCACTAGCTAATTTACCGGATATTCTCTCGATATGGGGGGCCCAGCTCAAATTCCGCCGTATCTCCAATCCCAGAAGGTTGAGAGAGTCGTCGAGAGACTCTTGACCCTGCGCTCTGGAGCCCATTCTCAAGAGCAAAATTTTTGTCTCAGATGGGTTGAGGACTAATTTGTTTGCAGCGTACCACCTTCCCATAATATCGCAAGCTGTACTGATGAGCATATTCACGTCCGTCTCGTGTTTGGCCCGAATCACTAAGGAAGTGTCATCCGCGTACTGGGAGACACCCGCTCATGCTCCAGAGATGCAGCTAAGTCATTTATAAGGATGTTAAAACCAAAGGGCCAACTATTGTCCCTTGTCTCACACCAACGTTGAGTGGAAGAGCGGGTGACATTTCGCCTGAAAACTCAACCATCTGTTGCCACCCCGAAAAGTAACTGGCGAATAATTTCAAAGCCGTAGAGTCCACCCCGTAGTATCTCAGCTTGTCGATCATAATTCTGCTATCGACGCAGTCGAATGCACATGTTACATCAAATGAAATCAACGCCACCCGATCACCAGCCTCAACTCCGTCAAGCACACTCCGCATAACAGCAGTTAGAGCCTGAGAAGAGGTGCGCCGCCTGCGGAATCCGAACTGGCTCCCTGACATTAGGGCACCGTCCTCGAAATGGGAGTAGGTAAAGCTGCTTGAGCACGACAGCCTCACATATAGTGCCTACACTGGTGATGATTGAAACTGGCCTCGATGTGTCATAGTCAAATACTTTTCCTTTTTTTGGGATGGGTACTACTCGGGCGAACTTGAATGAAGCTGGGAATTCCCCTTTGGGATAACAATAATTAAAAAGAAACTATAAAGGCTCGGCCATTTCTGATGCAGCCATCGACATCATCTTCATGGAGAGACCATAAACATCCAACAAAGCTGTTTTGTTGAGGCTGACAATTGTCTTCAACACTTCGTCCACAATAACTTCTCTCATAGAGAACGTATGTGACGGTATGGGTATTTTATGGAGGAAAAGAATTTGAGAACCAACCGTAGACACATTGGTGAGCACAATATCCGATATGCACCCCATGAAAAACGAATTGAAGCCATTTGCGTTTAACTTGGAACTTGGAACTTGATACATTGGGCTCGGAGTTTCAATAGGCACTGACAAAATATCACACTCGCTCTTCCTTGAAGCGCAACATTTTCTTGCATAGATATGTGAATTATGTGTGACAGGTCATTAAGATATTGAAAACCAGGCGGATGACACTTTCGTCGCACAGGACAGGCCAAGGGCGGCATTTAAAACGCTAGATTATTATCTCCCATGGAAATATTTTAGGACGGGAACCGTTGTATCTCATGTGTGTACAAGGGTCGCCTCGTAAAAGTCCCTTCTGCTATCTGCTACTCCGTTTCGTTATTCGCTTCTTCAGAGGATAATGGGAGAAGAAAAAAGAAGAAGGTCGAGCGATATCTGAGTTATGAATTTATTCTATTTAGTTTATTATCTATATCCCCTACACAGGAAGTAGGGAATGAGTGAAGGATGGCTGAAGGGCAGCTTGAGGTTGGCTGAACCGATCTTGCGATTCCTCCCAATAGCCTTCCTCAAGAATGCCCACAAAACGAAAATTTGTAAAGGTGAGCACAAAGGTAATGTTAAGGGGTTGTTTGGCTAAAGGAACGTATGAAAATACATGCATAGGGCGCTTTCATTTCCACATTTGGTTGATCGATCCGCTCGTGCTGTTTCTCAGTCGAGGAGAAAAATAAATTCATGGTTTTTGTAGACCATTTGACGTCGTTCAGTTTCATCAAGTCATGAGGTTAATTTTTTTTTCCAATAATTTTCTCCTTGCATTTCAAAAGTAAACAAAATTTAAAAAAAAAGTGATGTACCATTCACAATTTTCATTCCTCTGAACATGCAAGACTTTTTTATGAGGGTTATTCAGAATTTATTCATAACTTTCCATTTCCAAAAATAACAAATTAATGTTAATACAAATTTTATAATTTATTCATAATTTGTATCCCTTTCGATTTTACGAACACCTACTGACAAGTCCGGACATATGCGAATATCCATTGGTTAAATGTCGATTTCCTATTTTTTTATTCAACACCGACGTACTTTCACACAGGTTCTGTGACAATCTTCAGATTTTCTGGTAAAACTCCGGTTTTACGGTTTCTTCCAGCGTTTTGCCAATAACTTTGGAAAAACCAAAGGGCCTTTACAGGGCCAACAATCCTCCGGAGAATTTTCCTCGTCAGCCTGCGAGAAAGGCAATGTTTCAAGGCCGTATAAGTGTTTTATAAAGCCTTATTTTCGTTGTCCTGAATATAAGGCGGCTCTTCATTTGCCTGAGGAGACTATACCACCTTTCAGAGGACCACCTTTCTCCTTTTGACTTCGTCTGATACTTTATCGTCCTCAGTCAAAAGGGATCCAAGATATTCAGTTAAAAGGTATCAAAGATATACGATGGTTGACTCCCTCTCAAATGTATAATCCCCAGTCATGACTTCTCCAGGTGTACTATTAGGTGGGCCAGGAGCCACCGTATACTCTGCCTCCCCCTTATTCACAGCGAGGCCCATCTTCTTGCTGCAGCCTCGAGACAAACGCATCCTTCATGGCACTGACCCTTCGCCCCACTAAGAAATTGTACTGGCCGGTTAATGATGGTGCCTATAATTTGTATGCCAGACGTTCGTATAGCTTCTTCTAAAGCTATGTTGAAAAGGAGGCACGTCAGCGCGTCTCCCCCTGCCTCACACCCCTACGAGACTAGGAGAAGAGGTCAGACAAGGACTCCTTCCATTTTAACCATACAGTCTACATTAAACATAGTCCTCGAAAGTTGCTGCCTTTCTTATGAATCGGGCAGACAATACCAATCTCAGGGTAAGAGGTCTCCAGTCCACAGCTGATAAATCAAATCACGGAGCGATTTGGTCAACCTCTGCCCGCCCTTTTGGTTTATTATTCTGTGAATAATACACCTATTCGCTCAGCAAAAAATTTCACAACGCCCCCGCAAATTTTTTTTATTTTACGGTTTGAGGTGCGTAGATTCAGAAAATGCAATGTCCGTCCGCCGTATCATGCACACCGGCTTCATTTTCGGTCTAAAAAAATTCGTTCTTTCGCACACATGCTCCATTTGGGCCGTAAGTAGTTGCGTCCCGAAATCTTGCAGCCCGATCGGAATATACCCAAGGGATGACTGAATAATGGTGTAAAAAAAGGTATTTATTGTGTTTTAGTAACATGAGGTTTTGAGGTATCGTTTTCCATGTTTTTTGGGACAAGAAGACCGAATATGAAGTCTATTTTGACTAAAGAGTGGAAAATTGAGGTTCTAACGAAGTTTCAGCCTTAAATTTACGTTAAATTTTGGTCTAAAATCGTTGCTCTTCCGCACACAGTTTGGTTCCCCATTTGAGAATACATTTGGGTCCTAGTTGTGCATACGCATGGGTGTAAAAATAGGGGTTTTCGAGAGATTTTAGTAACATGAGCTTGTGAGGTATCGTTTTCCATGTTTTTTAGGACCAGAATACCGACTATCAAGTTGATTCTGACCGAAGAGTGAAGAATATTGAGGTTGTAACGAAGGTTAAGCTCCCAAAATTCATTTTTTATGTGTCAAAAACCTGGGAAATGGTCTGAAATCACCATAAACTTGTATAATAACACTAGAAGTAGTATTAGCATGTGAATCAAGACAATTAAATGGTACTACCAATGATCAAAGATAATCTGTTAAAAAAAAGCCGAGCCTAATTATTCGTGTTTTTGGGGGCCAAAATTTGTGGAAACCATCAAAAATAACTATTTTAATTATTGCACATGAAAGAATCAATAAATGAACAGCCAACATTTCTGGACGTATGTCCAGTTGAATAATAAACCCATGTGACAAGGAGCGCAGCGTTGCAGCGTTTTTTAAAGAGTTATCCCGGTATCGAGTCATCCCCAGCCGCCTTGTTATTTTTCAACTTCTTAATGGCACAGTTTATCTCCTGCTCTCCCGTGGGTGCGTTTAGTGATGCTTCTTTCATCCAGCACCAAATTCCCTTCGTCTACGGTTCCCCTTCATTTCCAGATGGGTTGAGCAGGTTTTTAAAATGCTGACTGCATCTTTGAAGGATGTTACCCTTATCAGTCAGCAAGGAACCATCGTCTGCTTTACAAGCAGTCACTACTTGCTTGAATGCTGCTCTGTCCGAATTCACTTCACGGTGAAATTTCCGTAATCCATTCTTCTCTCGCTGCTCTTCAATTTGTTCCATTTGTCGTTTCTTCCAGCTCCGCTTGTTCCTCCTATCGATACGGTTCTTTGAACATCTACGGAGAATAAAAAACATATGGACACCTATGGAGAATATATATCTTGTACTCTTGTGTCGATCTTTGTGTAATACGACCATGAGCCTCATTTTTCACGTCTGTAGCACTTTGACATTCCTCATCCATCCGCGGCGACCCCTCTTCTTTCTCTTGATCCCCCAACGCCTATTCGGCAACTTCTTTGTGTCTTTAATCTGTACCCAGACCTGATATACATCGCCATCTGTTACTTGAGCTAATTTTTCGTCCCGTTCATTTGCATACCATTCTTCAACAGATGGATCCTTCGGAATTTTGATATTGCACTTCTTCGGGTTTCTCACTCCTTTGCTTCCAGGCTGGGGCTTTTCGTCCGACTGCATCGCCAGCGTCGCGGACGTGAACAGCTGTCCTCCAATGGGAGGATCAGAATTCGGTCTGATCATTTCGATCTTTGCTTGGCTACTCATTGCCTCGTCCCCTTGAGTGGAGAGGGGTTCGCCGAACAGCTACATGAGTCATACTTGACGTGTCACCACGTGTCACGGCGGTCACCCATCTAAGTACTAACCATGCTCGAGGTATCTTAACTTCGGTGATCTCACGGGAACCGGTTTATTCCACCTGATAAGGCTGTCGGGCTCTGCATGGATACCTAAGCTCTGATTCCAGCAATGTCTAGTAGGTGTCTACATTTGCTCCACGATAGGTTCAGACATCTAGCACATCCGAGCGATGGCGAGCATTTACCAAGAGATGATCTATTCCGTTGACATTAATTCCTTCTGGCGACCTCCATGTGCCTTCACGGATCCCTTTTTGTAAGAATATAGTCCTCCCAATGACCAAGTTCCTGGTGGCAGCAAAACTAACCAAGAATTGACCATTGTTATTATATTCCTCATGAAGTCTGTGAAGACCAGTTGTGGGCTGGTACGTCTTTTCCTTTCCAACCTTTGCACGCGTGTCCCTGACAACAAGGATGATGTAAATAACACATTATAGTTCTTCAAGCACACATTTTCCCATCCACTTGATCACTTAAATGGCAGCAAGATCAACCCAGTTATATTTATCAAATTCGTCCAGCAGTAGCTATACAGCGGAGTATTCAACCATCCAGGGATATTTATACGGTCGAGTGTTAGTTGCGGTCGGATTATTATCAGGCAAGCAAATACAGACAAGTTGCGGCCCAGGACGCTTCACGGTACGTATTAGTTGCAGCCCAAGTAGGTATACATCCAGCTCCATGTGTTCAGCCACCCCTGCAAAAAGTACGGCCGAAACTCACGCGGCTGTTAGCAGCATATAATAACTAATAAATGAGAAAACTCTGTGCTCATAAATGACGAGTCAGTCTCCGTATTACGTTTTTCCACTGAACAAAATTTTAGGGTATTGCCTACAGTCAATGCAATTTATGTAGATGGTACATTCAAAAGTTGCTCCAAGTATTTCACCCAACTGTTCACTCTGCATGGATGGAAGCATGGGATATACATCCGTCTGGTTTTTCTTTCTTTTTTCTCCTGCCTGGCAACTGTACAAGTACGTACAAAAAAGCGTTTATAAGAGAAGGCGTCAACACATTCCAATAAGCCAGCCTTATTCCGTTTCCGAGGCCATTTCCGTTGAGCCAGTCCGGCCGTTTCTCTTTGAGGCTTCAACATGATTGACTGTATCATCAGGTAGCCGAATCATCAGCCCTGCGCACCCAACCTGACGGCAGTGGTGCCACCAACACCGCAGGTCTTCCAGGTTAATTTGTGTAGGGTGAATTTCTCCTAGTCTGGTTGTCTTCACTACGGCTGGTGAGTCCAGACCATAGATTTATACTACCGGACGGACTGCCGTAGGGAAACGAAACGGTCGAGCGCCCTAGAGTCCCCAGGAGCGGTCTCAAAACAGAAGGCAAAAGCAATTCACGGGCAGGCATTGCACCACACATACAACCTGCTTTTTGACGGTAACGGAACTCAAATTATTCATTCATTCTTCCAAGTTGGTACCTTAATTTTATAATTATCATCTATATTAGGTTGTTGTAGGATTTCTCGCGGTATTAGGGGACCAAAATAGTGATCGGAATCGATCAATGAGACCGACTATTGGTGTTTATATTTCGAGTCCTGTGTTAGTAAATCCCAACATTTGAAACTGAATAAGATGTTGCATATCCTCTAATTTTCAAAGTCAAATTAGTTGATTCATAAATACGAAGCATTCAGGATATAGGTGGTTAGGTAGATAATATCATGTGCAATCATTTCTTCAACATGGCTTTTGTTTTATTCGTGATAGGGTTGTAAGAATGAGAAGCACTTGAGTTCTGTATGACGAAAGCTGGTGTATTTAATCAATTAAAATATAGCAAAAAATATATAGTTTTAAACGGAGGAAGGGAGGGGGGTCAATTTTTCTCTATTTTCGGATCTACAGGGAACCTAAAACGTAATCATTATTACCTACTATTTAAATAGATAAATGAAATGATATTCATGAAAAAAGTAATAAATTCATTGAACTTACATGTGAAAAGTGATTTGTATTTCTTCCAAATGTCGAATGGTACTTACAGTTATACGCCGAGCAGGAGTTACAGAATATATAGGTTGTTGCTTCACTGTTCGTGCAAATTCAAGAAGACCCAAATAGGAGGAAAGAGGGAATGGTTGGGATTTTTCCCCTACCATTTCTCAGGGATTCCCCCAAGTATGAAATTCAATTGTTCGTTAGAAGAGGTTGCTAAAGAACGAGGAAGAGCAGAAAACAAGAACGTCAGAAGTTCGTGACCTCAAACGGTAATACCAACGACTGCAAAATCATGTAAGGGGTTGGGCAAAGGTACGGTTTACGAAGATCGTGCCCTCGGTTTCGAAAACTGACCTTAAAGGGAGCGGCAGGAGTCCACCAAGTAGTATATGATTGTATATCGATGGTCCAGACCATCCTCTGGCAGTAGATCATCTTACCAGGCCTATCATCTTACCTACTACAGTCGCTAGCGTTGACCCGTAATAAGCTCCTCGGCTACCGACCCAAGCGCGCACCGTTCTCTCGATGCACACCGCTCACGTTTCTGTCGCCTCCTAAGGCCCGCAGGAATATTCTACCCCCCCCCCCAATATTAAGTAATAATTATAAGCAATAGCCACGCAAACGTAAGACGTAAGAATAAACGTAAACGTAAACGTAAGATAAGTTTGGATGAATTTCAAAATCAGCGGACTCTGCATTTGGTAAGAAACCCGCTCCTCCCATATGAGCTGTTTAACCTCACAGCAGACTGGAAAGGCGGGGAAAGCCCAGCCGTTCCTGGTTTTGTGAAACAGTCTAGCACTGGTTATATAAAAACGAATAATTTCTACCATAGCGCAGGCGCATGTATGACTATTCCTGTCTTGAATGAATTCACATTGGACCATGCGGTGAAGTTTATATGGGGCTATTTTTTTTGTTTTTTATAATTACATTTATTCAGAGAAAAAAAAGTGACATGTCACACCGCTAAATATATCTCCCACCGTAAGCCGAGGCTTGTGCTGTGGGGGGGGGGGGGGGGGTCACAGGGTTCACTCTTTTTTCCTTCTAACAAAATAATTATTGTTCTTCGGCAAGTTGAAAATTAAAAGTCCTTCTCCGTGATGAATATGTTTCAGTAGGTAGTTATTTTGTAGAAAAGTAGGTTTTTAACTCCCTTTTAAATTTCCGGAGAGTATCAATCGACCTTAGCTCATGAGAGTCGACCGTCGTTGCGCCGTTGGTACTAGACATTTCTTTGACATTTCAAAAAGGTATTAAAATGCGTGGTGAAAGGGAGGCTACGACACAACTTTCAACTAATTCGGTTCAGCCGTTCAGGATGTCGAGTTTTCTGTCATTTCCCAGGCAACGCCCCAGGTAAAATTGGATTCTATCCCTCCTCCCCTCACCAATTAGGGCCCCCTAAAGCAGGATGCAAAAACTTCAGTCAAAATCGGTCCAGTCTTTTAGAATTTAAGCACAACTAAGCACAGTTGCGCATCACGCACACGGTTCTGCCCTAGCCTATAACCACCGGGCAACGACTCTTGAGTCTGAAGCAAAAAGATTCGAACGAATCGATTCAGACGTTTGGCCGAGTTGAGCTCCATCGGAGAGACAGACAGAATCAGACTTTATATAACAGTATATATACAGATAAATCCAACAAACCCGTCCGATAATGAACCCAAGCGCGATGCTCTTCGCAACACTTTACACGCCTAAGGTAGAACCAAAACCTGAGGAATAAGGGTTTCATACGCCTGGTGAAATAATTAGTAATTTATAACAGCTATTTTCCTTGAAGGGTTCTAACAGGCTCTTCCATGGTCGCCTCATGTCAGGAAGTCTACTTGTACGGGATGCAGGTCGGGTTGGCACCAATACGCAGTGTACAAAGCCCCAGTGCTTGGATCTATCTCCCAGTCTCATACAGCATCAAGTCAGCATCTCTATTCCAGGCAAGGCTCGCATGAAACTGGTACCGATATCCATATATGGATTAATATTGTCATTAATTATGTTAAGATGATGTTGTTACACGAAAAAGAGTTTACCTAGAAATGACATTAGTGAAAGAAGGGAAGTTCTGCTTCTGCCAGGTGGGAAGGCAAAATAGTGGCCATGTAGAAATCGCACCCAAGTAGGTCAATCGGTGGAGGTATCTATTAAAATAGTAAGAGTATCAATCAAAATAATCAAGTCTAAGATGTCAATGTACTGTGTGCACGCACTCACTGTAGGTATATACTCGTTTTTGCCCCTCTCGACCTTCCTGTGGCTCCATCTAAATTACGATTCAACTGACCTACTTTCAGAAAGCGAGGAGAATTTTTAGTGAAACAGAATATCGTTCTTTGTGCCGGATCCCGTGCGCGTGAAGCGTACGTGGCTCGAGTTTGATGAGTTTTCATCGAGCATAATCGAGATGGGTTCGTTCAGCCAGTAAATACCAGTCCGCTACCGGGTTTAACAACAAAATTTGGATGTACAGAGTAAAAAGACTTCACGAAAGGTATGGAATGCACGAAGTGATTTCCAGGACCCCTCCAACTGGAACGGATGACGCAACAAAAGCATGAACGGTGGGGATATTTTTCTCATCAGTTTGTCTCCATCTCAACTATAGCAACTGAGACGAACTCATTGTGTGCGACCGCAAACTTAATAAACTATAGCACTTTTGCAATTTTTCCGCCGCAATTCACCGTGTTATACCCTATTTGATGAAATCGTAAAAATACTTAGCGACTTTTAGCCAGTTTTAAAGAACCTTTCATAGCGATTTTTGATCCCACAAAAACTCAAATTTGACCCACATTTTATTTTTGAAAATTTCATTATATATCTTCGGACTCAAACTTCAATTTGCCATCATCAAAATTCTCAAACTTCAATTTGCCATCACCAAAATTCTTACCTCTGCCTCCTCATTCAATCATACCCAACAGGTCATGGGCCTAGAAAGTGAGAAGAATGTTTATACCATTACAGTATACTTGCAGAAACGTGCTTAGGTAAATTATACCAAATCCTGAGTAACTGGCTCGGAATGAAACACGGTCTTGCGAGTGGGTTTTTGTCTTCTGGTATCTCCTTCCAGAAGGTACCCGAACAGGATTTTTCCTCATTGGTAATGCCCATGCGTCCGAGTTGTTGAATTTCAACTTAATCAATTTTCTCTAAACTATTCTTTTATACCATCAGGGTTGGGGCTGGGTGTCCGAGTGGACTAGTGTGTCCGATCTAAATATCCCCATTTGGTATAAGAAAGTTTTCGTCGTCTCTGGTTCTCGTATCGGACGGGCACCAATACAAGCTTTGAAAAGCTTGCATTTGCTTACCCGACCAGCGATTAGCTTCTCACACGGTTATTATTAATCATTTGAAAACAACAGGGACTAAAGTTTGAAATAACGTTCGAGTAAAAGGTCCCCCCCCCCCCCCCCCCCGGATATACCCAGTGAGGTCAAATCCAGGATTATAGAAGAATTTAATTTTTTTTTAAATTTTATTTTATATAAATACCGACAGGGTTTTGTTTCATATCTAGGCGTGGATGTTGCTGATAATTTGAAACAAACTTATTTAGCTAGGTATCTAATCAATTGGGGTGGCTGTACACTGGTTCAAGGTTAAACAGAGGATAATTTCATTCGTGTGATAATCTAACTGTGTCATAATATATTAAATGTAAATCAATTGATGAGCATGTTTCCTAATAATTATCGAATCAAACATGAATGCTTTGTAAGTTATGAGGGGGAAAATATGATTTTTTTGGTGGGTTTACAGGCGTTCATGCCGAAAGATAGAACCAGCTTGACGTCGGAACTTGAGTCAAGAATTGACGCTATTTTCTTTAATTATTATTATTATTTTTTTTTTTACTTCTCTTTTGAAATGCGCTGCAGAAAAGTATAATACTCGAAAGTTCAGCGCTTCAAACGTGATATCGTCAATTAGATGGAAAAAAAACCAGTCATGCAGCATGACTTAATGAGCGAATTTTCAAAGAAATATTCGAATTAATGGCTATGGTTTTGAATAAAGGAAAACTTCGGTCTAAAATTTGGTTTTCTATGTATATTCTCTTCGTATTTATTTTAATTTGTACGTTTTGTCCATCCTGATTCTACCGTTTGTTATGAGTAGATTCCTTGTTCCTTCTGAATGGCCTTTCCTCTTGACTACGATTTCAGGCCTGGTATCTAAAACCAGTTCAAGATTTGCTCTACTAGGTAGGTAGATCCTTCCTTCTTCATTGATATTATTTTTATCATGTTAAGTACCTACCTACCTTTGAATATCAAATATTCGTATGATACTGATAATAAATTGATAAGATACCTACCTAACCTTCTTCCTCCTACTGTTAGTACCTAAATTGAATAATTTGAAATAGATTTTTTCTTTCGTCTTCCTTCTAGTAATACGTGGGCCGGTACTTGTCTATCTATGAAGGTATCATAACAATTATATGTCAAATGGGAAATTCAAGGAGTTGTACTAATCTTTGCCTCCCCCTTTTTTGCTTCGAACTCTCGTCTTCAATTAATACTTCTCACATTTTTCAATCTGACCACTCTAAGGGGGTGGGGGGGGGGGGGGGTAAGAGTTTAAAGATTATCCTAGTTTTGGGTAATTTTTGCGCACTTTAAATGCTCTAATTTAAGAACGGATTTAGATATCTAAAATCCGATTTCACCATCGTGTTCAGCGTGCAAAAACCTTTAAAATGAGGGGTCACTTGTTAGAAAATAACATTTTGGGGATTTTTGGGTAATTTTTGCGCACTTTAAATGCTCTAATTTGAGAACGGATCAAGATATCTAAAATCCGATTCCACCATCGTGTTCAGCGTGCAAAAACCTTTAAAATGAGGGGTCACTTGTTGGAAAATAACATTTTGGGGATTTTTGGGTAATTTTTGCGCACTTTAAATGCGCCAAAACCCTCCTTAGAGTAGGCCAATTTCGCCCATCTTCGAACTTAGCCTTTCGATTGCCAAGATAGATTTTTTGTGCAAATTTGAGCTGTTTATCTCAATTCTATCGAGAGTTATCGTCTGGAGTGACACATATATAAATATATATATACATATAAAAAAAGTTCCAGTCATGCAGCATGACTTAATGAGCGAATTTTCAAAGAAATATTCGAATTAATGGCTATGGTTTTGAATAAAGGAAAACTTCGGTCTAAAATTTGGTTTTCTATGTATATTCTCTTCGTATTTATTTTAATTTGTACATTTTGTCCATCCTGATTCTACCGTTTGTTTATTACGTAATTGTACTAAGTGCTTATTTATTTGATCGCTGTGGGTAAATTCAAGGAGTTGTACTAATCGTTTGCCTCCCCCTTTTTTGCTTCGAACTCTCGTCTTCAATTAATACTTCTCACATTTTTCAATCTGACCACTCTAAGGGGGTGGGGGGGGGGGGGGGGTAAGAGTTTAAAGATTATCCTAGTTTTGGGTAATTTTTGCGCACTTTAAATGCTCTAATTTAAGAACGGATTTAGATATCTAAAATCCGATTTCACTATCGTGTTCAGCGTGCAAAAACCTTTAAAATGAGGGGTCACTTGTTAGAAAATAACATTTTGGGGATTTTTGGGTAATTTTTGCGCACTTTAAATGCTCTAATTTGAGAACGGATCAAGATATCTAAAATCCGATTCCACCATCGTGTTCAGCGTGCAAAAACCTTTAAAATGAGGGGTCACTTGTTGGAAAATAACATTTTGGGGATTTTTGGGTAATTTTTGCGCACTTTAAATGCTCTAATTTGAGAACGGATCAAGATATCTAAAATCCGATTCCACCATCGTGTTCAGCGTGCAAAAACCTTTAAAATGAGGGGTCACTTGTTAGAAAATAACATTTTGGGGATTTTTAGGTAATTTTTGCGCACTTTAAATGCTCTAATTTGAGAACGGATCAAGATATCTAAAATCCGATTCCACCATCGTGTTCAGCGTGCAAAAACCTTTAAAATGAGGGGTCACTTGTTGGAAAATAACATTTTGGGGATTTTTGGGTAATTTTTGCGCACTTTAAATGCGCCAAAACCCTCCTTAGAGTAGGCCAATTTCGCCCATCTTCGAACTTAGCCTTTCGATTGCCAAGATAGATTTTTTGTGCAAATTTGAGCTGTTTATCTCAATTCTATCGAGAGTTATCGTCTGGAGTGACACATATATAAATAAATATATATATATATACATATAAAAAAGTGTTAAATTTCAGGAATCGTTTTAGAATGGTCTGAAACGGATTTCTATGAAGAAAATTTCCAAAAATTTATATTATTTAAATTTCGAAGCCATTGCAATAGCTTCATTTTCTTTGAAAATTCGCTAAAACCACAGTCATGCAGCATGGCTATAAGAGCGAATTTTCGAAGTTTTCGGCATCTTCCTCCTCCGCCTAAAATTTTCTGAAAATTAATTTTCGGCCAATGTTTTCCCAACTTGATACCATACAAAATTAAAACAGGAGTAGTTTTACGCAAAGTAAAATTTGGGGTGGAAGGAGGGGGAGGGGGAAATCAAAAATGTTTTGAATACCAGAAGAGTAGGTATTGGGTACGTAACAAATTTTTTGTTCCATTTTTTGCCGAGTAACACCTCGGTTTGTAGATTTTCCAACGCTGAACACGATGGTGAAGTCAGAATTGCGATATCCCATTCCGTTATCAGATTAGAGCAGACGAACCAGGAAGAACATCTCAAGAAATAACCACGTTCCTTCATCTTCAAAGTGCTCCAGTTTGAGAATGGAATGAGATATCGCAATTCTGATTTCACCATCGTGTTCAGCGTACAAAAACCTTTAAAATGAGGTGTCACTTGTCAGACTTTTTCATTTTGGGAATTTATGGGTAATTTTCCCCCCCTAAAACTCCCCAAAACTCCCCCTTAGGGTGACCCGATTCTGCCCATCTTCGAACTTAGCCTGTCGATTGCCAAGACAGATTTTTCGTGCAAATTTGAACTTTTTATCTCAATTCTTTCGAGAGTTATCGTCTGGAATGACACATACATATATAAATATATAAATATATAAATACATAAATATATAAATATATATATAAATATATATATATATACATATAATTTTTGGTGTCTTTCGGCAGGGAATTCAGGATGGTCTGAAACGGATTTTGGTATAAAAATCTTTCGGAAATTCGAGTTTTAAAAATTTTGGACCGAGAACAATAGCTTCCTTTTCTTCGAAAATTCGCTAAAAGTGTTAAATTTCAGGAATCGTTTTAGAATGGTCTGAAACGGATTTCTATGAAGAAAATTTCCAAAAATTTATATTATTTAAATTTCGAAGCCATTGCAATAGCTTCATTTTCTTTGAAAATTCGCTAAAAGAAATATTAGGTTATTTGATCATAATAAATTAAACAGTTTTAACTCGGCTTCTACCGACTCGATCGGGTTCAGATTTTGAAAACTTCCTCAGGGAGCCCCAATGAACAAGGTGCCAAGTTTCAGCTCTTAAATCCCTCTCCAGCCTACTCCTAGAACCCCCCCCCCCCCACCCTCCTCCTCGGTGTAAACAAAAAGCACTTCCTTGGAGCATAACGAACGTGTGTGCGAAATGAGGTAAGCGCATGGGTGACAGAAGAAGTAGGTTCCATTCTAAAAATTTGGAGACCAACCGCACTCTTCTACGAGAGCTATACGATAAACAGCTCTTTTTCTATGTTTTTTCAAAGATTACAGCACTTCCTACTTCATTGCACCCCTCTCACCTGTTCGGGACCCCCCTGGCAACTGTGACGTAGGAAGTGCTGGAATCTCTGAAAGTCATAGAAAAGTCAGATCAAATACATAAGGATGTCTCTGAGGGACGTCCTAAAAAGAGAAATGCAGCAGGTACCTATAGGAGCAGTGGGTACTATGCCTACCTCAATACTATACGTAGCAAGTACAGTAGGTACCTATACCAATCTCAGTTGCTGGTTGGTTCTTATTTTTTCAGGGATCCCTACCATGAGACGACCTTTGAAAGAGAATGCAGTTCCTGAAAATAATTTGTCTGCGTTGCCCAAGAGAGATACAAGTATGAAAAGCCCCAAAATAAGAAGATTCCTGCAAAGAATGCCTGGGTGTCAATAGCACGAGTACCTTGACGAAGAAGAGGGTGGGAGGAGAGTATAGTGACAGTTTTGGAGGATAGTTAGTGACAATGTGGGAGAGGAGGATAGTGACAATTTTGAAGGTGACGGTGAGAGCGTTTTGACAGATTATTTGGGAAACCTGATAAATGAAGACGTCTACAATGAATCAGTTGAAGCCAATGTGCCGCAACAACAGCTTCAACCAAGGAGAAGTCAAATGAAATCTGGGGATTTATTCACTCCATTCATTACACATGTTACTTCAGATGCTGTTGTCAACACATTGAAAGGAATTCAAACTATGAAAACGTTTGGAATGATAGCTCCGTCAGCATGAAATTGGACACCAAACAGTAACGTAAGCTTTAGGCAAGAGAAAGAATGTTGATGACGCTTACGAAGTTGAACCGTAATACATCTTTCAAACTCCTCAAGAAATTATTTCAGTGTTTTGTTGGTTCTACATGAAAATTAATTGTAAAAGAAATTGTATTTTAAATCACTTTATTCTCTTACCTTCTCGCGGAAGAAACACTGCAAAACATACCAGAACCTTTTGTAAATTTTAAGCACTGTCGAATGGTTATGGACTGTACTGAAGTGTTCACACAAAAACCGAAGTGTTTGAAGTGCAGAATAAAATGTGTTCCCTAAAAAATCAGGGTTGATAGTGAAATTTCTAACAGGAGTCACTTGTACTGGACTGATTTGCTTCATATCGAAACCATATGGAGGAAGATCATCCGACAAAGCGATTTTTGAACAAAGCAGCGTAGTTGGTATGCTGGAACCTCCTGACTGACTGATGGTCGACCAAGGGTTTTTGATAGATAAAATTTTCAAACCACTTAAATTGATCAGAGGCAGAGGGGATTGATTGAGGCTTGTTGGCCTTTCTGCGGAATAAGCAACAGCTTAGCAAGGAGGAAGCGCTACTAAGCACAGAAATTGCTGCTGCGAGGATATACATAGAGAGATCTAATCAAAGAATAAAGCTCTTCAAGTTCTTCAACTCGAGAACAGAATGGACTCTCTTGCATTTGGTCCACTGCATTTTTATTGTCGCCTGTGCCTTGACTAATGGAGTTTTCCAGTACTAGCTAGCGATAAGCTCTAATATAATTATAATGATATCCCTAACGATACGGAAAGTTATATTGAAAATCGTTGCGAGTAGAAAACTTATCTCGCACTCTTCTTATCAACTAAGGTACTCTTATTGGATTGTACTCATTGCAAATAACCAGTTAAAAGTAGTTTGTAAGTCCTTGGAGTTATTGTGAAGTTGAGATGAACAAATCCTCTCTGCTAAATGTAAATTTTTATTTCACACCTACACTTATTTTGAAGAAACATCAAGGTAACCAATAAACCAATTTACAAAGAAAACTTAATTTACAAAGCAAATTAAACTAATGATCAAAATTAACAAATTTTGTTGATGAAGCACAAGGATATAAATGAGAAAACCTGTGTACACGAGTAAATTCATGATGCAAGACTTTATTAAACACCAACGTTTCAAAATTAAAATATTAGGAACATATAGTGATACGTAACACGGTTTTATCTTGGCTGAAAAATATTTCAACCTTAAAATGGTAGCGTTCGAAACATAAAACGGTGAACTTAACTCTTGTTTGTCATCCTTCATATTTAAACAAATTTAAAAACTCTAACGTTGTTGGATAATAACCATAATAACATATCACGAGATCTGCACAGCCTGTCTCTACGAACCTCCGTAGGATTTGCAGAATTCGTTGACAGCCCAGCAATCGATGTAGGCCCACCTAGTTTAAATGAAATACATAATATGAATGACGCAATCACTCTAGGAAACATTTGATAGCAAATATTTCATTTTTAAACTGACTAATTTCTTTCAGAGCTGACTAGTGACTCAGAGGTGACTCGGAATTACATAAACAGACCCTTAAACCACAATAAATAGACTCTTAAATAGCCATCATATTGAGTTTTTGGTTTATTATTCTGTTAATAATACACCTATGTATTCGCTCAGCAAACAAATTTGTATAACACCCCCTCAAAATTTTTTCTTTTCCGTTACAAGGTGTGCAGATTTCAAAAATGCAATGCCCGTCCGCCGTCCGCCGTATCACGCATACCGGCTTCATTTTCGGTCTAAAAAATTCGTTCTTTCGTACACATGCTCCATTTGGGTATAGTTGTGTCCCGAAAATGTGCAGCCCAATCGGAATATACCCTAGGGTGTTATGAGTGAAAATGTGGATAAAAATAGGTACTTTTTGCGTTTTAGTAACAGCTTTTGAGGTATCGTTTTCCGTCTTTTGGGGGACGAGAAGACCGAATATGAAGTCGATTTTGGCTAAAGAGTGGAAAATTGAGGTTCTCCCAAATGTTCAGCTCCCAAAATTGATTTTTTATGAGTCAAAAACCTCGGAAATCGTCTGAAATCACCATCAATTTGTATCACTTGGCTTTCTTGCGAGTGGCGAGTAGCGTTTTTTTTAAAGAAAAATAAAATACTTCTTTTAGGTTTTTCACTCATCATGAAACAGACCTCACTGTCGAAAGGCAATAATTGTATTATTTGTATGTATTATGCAAAGAGATTTGTAAAAAGGACAATAAATTATTTGGTCACATCTTTTCACATTCAACACTCCCATTCCCATGATAAGTTGACCATAGTATTGACGGCCAACTCTTAAATTTTGTTTAGTGTCTAGAAACCTGAAATGAGGGGAGACGTCCTCGATGCTACATACATTCCCAAGATAAGGACACTTAATTTCTAATAGTGCCACTGGGTCACGATTTTCCATAACCACACCGTCGGAATGATAGCCAGGCCATGCATTACATTCATTGATTTATGAGTCCAAATTCAACCACACATTCATGTTCGTGTTTTTTCCATACATTTCGTCTGATTTCTTTGGGCTTCTCGAGCCTAACTTCGTAGTTTCCCCGTGTTTAACATGATATGCATTTTTGAGAATTTCTTCGGCCAGAGGGTGGTTTTTACCGTCCAGTTTTATCGCGGATTTTACGACTCAGTGTAAAGGCCATAGCACCGACTTCCTGTGATCCGAAACTATCGGAGTTGCTGCCAAAGATTTCTATCCTCCTTTGGTTCCCTGCAGTGAAAAATGGCGTCTTCTGTTCTACTGAACATCTTGCTTTATTGGCATTGACAGCAATCCATCGAAGGACCCACGGGAATATTCCTCACCTCGATCATCACTGACCTTTCAGCAGCATGCTTTACAATCTTCCCCATTAGTCTCTAGAACTCGCCTTCACTTTGATGAGCAAACGAAGTGCTTGGGCATTGCAAGTACGGTATACTTGTGGGGGGAGTACTGTTTCAATGAAGCCCACCTCTATTTTTGGTTTATTATTCTGTGAACAATACACCAATGTATGTAAATATTTTTAACACCCCCTCAAAATTTTTTCTTTTCCGTTTCAAGGTGCGTAGATTCCAAAACGCTGCAAAGTCCTTGTAACATGGGTTTATTATTCTATTGGGCCTACAGAAATGCTGGCTGTTCATTTATTGTTTATTTCACGTGAAATAATTCGAATAGCTATTTCTGATGGTTTCCACACGAATTAGGTAAAGTCCTTTTTTTCCAAATTATCTTCGACCATTGATAGTGCCATTTAATCGTCATGATCTACGTGTTGAAACTTTTTCTAGTGTTATTATACAAACTGATTGTGATTTCAGACGATATCCCAGGTTTTTGACTCACGAAAAATCAATTTTGGGAGCTGAACATTTGGTAGAACCTCAAATTTCCACTCTTTGGTCAAAATCGACTTCATGTTCGGTCTTCTCGTCCCAAAAACATGGAAAACCATACCTCAAAAGCTCATGTTACTAACATGTTGCTAAAACGCAAAAAGTACCTACTTTTACACACATTTCCACTCATAACACCCCTGGGTATATTCCGATCGGGCTGAAAAGTTTCGGGGCACAACTAGGGCCCAAATGGAGCATGTGTGCGAAATAACAAATTTTTTAGACCAAAAATGAAGCCTGTACACGTGATACGGCGTACGGCGGACGGCGGACCGCGGACGGACATTGCATTTTTGGAATCTACGCACCTTGAAACGGAAAAGAAAAGTTTCAGCACGTGGCTCAAGAAGATTAAATGGCACTACCAATGATCAAAGATAATTTAAAAAAAGAAAAAACGCTGCAAAGTCCTTGTCACATGGGTTTATTATTCTATTGGAGTTCTAGAGATTCTTGTTGGCAGTTAAATTTATTGTTTCTTTCATGTGGAATGATTGAATTAGCTATTCCTGATGATTTCCACCAATTTTGGCCCCCAAAACATAAATAGGTACACTTTTTTTCCCCCCCAGATCATTTTTGATCATTGGTAGTGCGATTTAATGGTCTTGATTCAGCTGTTTACACTTTTTCTAATGTTAGTATACACATTGATGGTGATTTCAGACAGTTTTCCAGGTTTTTGACTAAAAAAAACAATTTTGGGAGCTGAACCAAGGGTAAAACCTCAATTTCCGCGTCTTTGGTCAAAATTGACTTCATATTCGGTCTTCTCGTCCCCAAAAACATGGAAAACGATACCTCAAAAGCTCATTTTACTAACATGTTGCTAAAACGCAAAAAGTACCTATTATTACACACATTTTCACTCATAACACCCCTGGGTATATTCCGATCGGGCTGAAAAGTTTCGGGACACAACTAGGGCCCAAATGGAGCATGTGTGCGAAAGAACGAATTTTTTAGACCAAAAATGAAGCCTGTACACGTGATACGGCGTACGGCGTACGGCGGACGGCGTACGGCGGACGGCGGACGGACATTGCATTTTTGAATCTACGCACCTTGAAACGGAAAAGAAAAAAGTTTGAGGGGGTGTTATAAAAACTTTTTGCTGAGCGAATACATAGGTGTATCATTCACAGAATAATAAACCAAAAGGAGCCTACCTAATTCGTGTTTTGGGGGCCAGAATTGGTGGAAACCATCAGAAATAGATATTCGAATTATTTCACGTGAAAGAAACAACTTAATGAACAGCCAACGTTTCTGTAGGTATGTCCAATAGAATCATAAACCCATGTGACAAGGACTTTGCAGCGTTTTTACAACTGAAACATGTGGCGGTACTTGCACTG
The DNA here is from genome assembly GCA_954871275.1 of Leptopterna dolabrata. NCBI lineage: Eukaryota > Metazoa > Arthropoda > Insecta > Hemiptera > Miridae > Leptopterna > Leptopterna dolabrata. The sequence continues at coordinate 28,464,819 of OX940974.1, read as the reverse complement.
TGATTCCACGTATCTACAACCGCAGTGCTTTGTTTCTTCATACACTAAGATATGGAATGGTTGTTATTCTTTATATAGGTAGTTCCGCTCAACCAACAATATGGCAATCGATTGGACTCCGCTATTCTGACAATGTCAACCAATACCAACCATCCGGGTAAACAAACAACACCGAATCAATCGCATTGTTACAGCTGACTGTGTTTATTCAATGCATTAGAGGTGTACATATCTGCAGCCCAGTAATTATCTAGTTTAAGGGCGTATCTGTAGGATTACTGTGATCAATTTCAACGTATCATACAGCAATCAACGCGTATGTTATACATCAATTGAACCATGTTAACTAACATCGTGGGATGTACAGTGTCCTTTCAATACTACCCGAAGCAATATATTATAGTACCAAATAATTTCAGCAGTATATTACAATAAATAGATACCTATATATCAAAAAGATGTGAAAAATATTGCGCGGTGATACCTGTAAAAACTTATAGGGCTCTACGAAAAAAAATTGCCGTTAGCGAGTTATTGTCGAAACCTGATGAAGACAACTCCGGTGATATAAGTCACCTTCAGCATAATATTCTCTGGCTGGCGTATCATCTTCGCATGATTTATGACATAGGTAGTTCGTATATGACACTCACGATCATCGGTTGAATCACAATTCATTAAACAAATATAATCTCTAATAAGTAAGATAATATAACAGGCAGCAGCCGAGATCACGAAATATCGGCCTTGGTCTATAACTAGGAATATGTTCGGCAAGGGTCTGAAATACAGGACATCGGAACTGGTCTTGATTACGGAACCCACCTCGAACCCATGGAATTCACTGTTCGATTACACATAAATATCAGAGACATCCGTTCCGGCAACATGAGTGGGAAAAAAACCGCTGCAAAGTCCTTGCCACGAAGGTTTATTAAAATTATCCTGGACATATCTACGGAAATGTTGGCAGACCATACCGTTGGCTGTTCATTTGTTGTTTCTTTTATGTGCAATAATTGAAATAGCTACTTTTGATTATTTCCACCAAATTTGGCCCCCCAAAACACGAATTAGGCTCATATTTTTGACAAATTATCTTTGATAATTGAAAATGACATTTAACTGTCTTCTTGATTCACCCAAATGTATGGTGATTTCAGACAATTTACCAGATTTTTGACTGATAAAAAAATTAATTTTGGGAGCTGAACCTTCGTTGCAACCTCAATTCTTCCATCGTTGGGCAAAATCAACTTCATATTCGGTCTTCTCGGCCTAAAAAATATTGAAAAAGATACCTCACAAGCTCATGTTATTAAAACACCAAAAAGATCCCTATTTTTATATTCATTTTTCACCCATATCACCCCTGGGTATATCCCGATCGAGCTGCAAAGTTTCGGGACACAAGTAGGGCCCAAATGGAGCCTGTGTGCGATTGAAAGAATTTTTCAGACCGAAAATAAAGTAGATACATACGTAGGTTATTATTCACAGAATAGTAAAAAAAAAGTGGCAGGATTTGACGCCACAGCTACCGGTTCCGGTAGGAAACACGGCTACCGACGTGGGGCTCCGAAGTTCCTCAGTACCCTTCCTGCGTCCGTGACGGATTCGAAAAATTCGTCCTCAACGACATTTTTTATTTATCAAAGACACACTTATTTTTGTCAGTTTGGATTTAAAAGTTATTATTTAAAGATGAGTTTTTCAATTTTTTAGTCATGAATGACGAAAGGTTGATATGTTGGTTCGGGAGCGGCCAGTTCGGGAGATCCGACAATCGTCTGAGCTCTTGGGTGCACTGGCGACCGTCAAAGAAACGATCAGACTGCAATCTACTGCGTGTAACTTCTAATCTGTAGCCTGCTAATCTATGTACAAGTTCATCTTGATCTGCACGTTTGGTACTATGAGTGATTTGAGTTAATTCTATATTACCTAAATGCCTACGATTAGCAAATAGATATCAATGAAATAGATCAAGCAAATAGATGTGGTTTATCTGTTTTTTCTTCTTCTTTATTGATGGCAATAGGCACACAAATGTAGCACCCATGCTAAGGTGTATATATTTAATATCCAGACATACAGACGGATCAAGTGACTGGATATAGGTACTACATAACCATACGCACACACTTTCATTTCGACCTCCACGGTAACCACGCCATTCTCAAGGCACTCTCCCGTGGAACGCACGGTCCATTCTCACCCTGAACAAATTCGCAACTACCCTGCACCACACAATAATGGCCGATAATTACTAACCACCACCACAACAATAACGCTTTTACAGCATGATTATCGAAGTTTAAATTCATTAGGTATTAAACGAAACACATACAGTGATATATAACTGCCCGTATTTCAAAAAAGTCCTGTGTGAATGTCAGTGAAAAATTCATCACGGATGCCACTGGTACGGAAAGCACTGGTGCCGTCCCGTCATGGATGTGTGAGCCGACAGTGTACATAGTCAAACACTGCAAAACATCCAGGGTTGGCATGGTTTTAAACATCCGTTTCGACCTTGAGTTTAAAACATAGTTCTCAACTATAATTGAAAAACAAACGAAATTGTGTTTTAACATTTTTGTGATAGGACTTATATGACACAGTTTCAAACATTATTTCGGAACTTTGTTTTCACAATAACGTTTGCGGGAGGGGGATATGTGGGTGGGGAAGTACACTTCTCAAACTGCCAGTAATATGAGTACATGCACAAAAACGCTGCAAATCCCTGCACAACGGTTTATTATTTTGTACAGAATACGCTTCTGTTACAGATCACAGCTATAGATAACCCTTCTATATAATATATGTACTATTCTATACATATTACGTAGATCGCAGACCCTCCGTAGGTTAGTACCTAACCCCGCACTCGTTACTAGGTACCAACCTAAATCACGAGTTAAATGTTGCTAAAATAATTCTGTCAATGACAATCAGTAACTAAAATGGCAAAAAGAAACGCAGATAATGAAGTTCTGAAGGGAAATTGTTGATGTGGAGATAAAAAAGTTGCAAACGTACCTACCAACAAACTCCAGCCCCTTCTACGTGGATGGTATAATGAACCGTTGTGTAATAATTTACCACTGTGTAATAATTTACCCATCAATATAATAATTTACCTATCAGTAATACTTCGCTTTTTCAAGTTTCACGACCTATCAACAAACACCACACCATACCAACTCGACGTCATACTCCGTGAATATAATCAGGTGGTCTCTAGCAATGTTTATCTCCGGTCAATTCTCGATTGTTAGCGCGCCCCTAGTGATGGCATTCGGGCTGAATGTATACAATTTCATTCCTGAATGTATACAATTGCATTAACCCTGCTGTTGAAATAGATGCCCCTTCTGCGTAGATCACTGTTTTCTGTGGTCAATACCCTCGAGCCCCCCCCCCCCCCCCCAGAAAGCCCTGAATCGAGTACTTAAAGCCGGCTCCGGAATTCAAGTTTCCTACAAATGCGCGGGATTCAATAAATCAAAAATTAATCATTTGCAGTTATTCATGAAGCATAAGGCAAATAATAAACCGTTGTATAATAATTTACCTGTATAGCTGCCCCTTCTACATACGTAGACAGTGTAATAATTGGCCCATCAATAATACTTCAACGGTTGTTCAAGTTGCAAAATACCTATCAACTAAATCCAGCCCCTTCTACGTAGATGGTATAATGAACCGTTGTGTAATAATTTACCGTTCTGTAATGATTTACCATTGTGTAATAATTTACCCATCAACAATACTTCAACGTTTGTTCAATTTCAAAAGTACCTACCAAAAAATCCGATAGATCCATCATTTCTCAAATGAAATAATATCGCAGAACAAACAACTCGACTTCATACAGCCATCCGTGATTATAGGTAATCAGGTGCTCCTTAGTGATGATATCTTGGCCGGATTTATACCGTTTGATTCACGATCGTGTTGACGAAGCTTTTTGGTGCAAACAAACGGCTGATCGTACAGTGCTCCGGGTGGTCTCAACAAATTCTTAAGTTCAAGATCAATTTAAAAACATAAAAAACCATACCCTTCTATTGAAAGTTTTCGAGCTATGGCGTTCTGAAAATGTCAGCCCCTATTTTTAACCCCTAGAGATGACTGACAGTAACGACGAGCTTCGAGGACCAACTAGACCACGAACGGAACCTACAACCCGAATTTCATCTTTTTTTTCATGGTAACTAAGAAAAGTGCTAACTACGGCGTACGGAGGACAGAAAGAAATTTTTCATGGCATTTTCGGATTCTACATACCGTGAAACGTAAACCATCAAATTTTGAGGGTGGTTTAGAATTTTTTTTTTCTATGTTCGATTTCAAAGGTTTATTATTGAAAATAATGAACCAAAACGACCGTATAATTTGCCTTTTGCTCTGCGGTAGCATTGGCTGCTCTGCATTCTGTGACTGCCGGTGTCTTCTTTGGGACTGTTCGAATACCTTCCGCGGAAACGATGTGGCCCAGGTATGCAGTTTCCCTGCTGAAGAACGAAAGCGCTCATCAGGAAGGAGTCAGTTTAGGGCACTCATCCACGTGCCCGTCGTCCATGGTGGCCTGCATGTCACACAGTGGGCATACCGGGGATGAGAAAACACCAATTCGGCGCAAGTGTGCCCGCAAAAAGTCGTGGCCAGTTTTTAGGCGAAAATTCGCAACGAATTCCTTCCGTGGGAAATAGTTCAACGATAAGTATGTTGTTACAAACTAAAATGTTTAACACTGAATATTGTTGAATTTACATTCTAAATTTATGTTTAATCAGGACAGAGTAGTTGGATTCTTCAAAAATTTTGATTTAAAATCGTTCTAAAAAACGGCTGTGAATTTAGGGTCTCAAAATGCAAGGGTTAATTTTCAAACAATGGTGATGATTCATGATATACCTGCCTCGTGAAAATGTCATGAATGGGGTAAGAGGAAGCAGCCAACTTTCTGTTCACATGAAATCCCCAACATGACTCTCATTATCATACCTAGTGAATTCCCCACGTTGTTACCATAGCGGCAATCAAGGGTAACACTGCTGTAATCTTGGGTACCACTGCAACGCTCACGAATGAAACGACTGCGATATTGTACCACTACAGCAATTGTGGATTCGACTGCAGCAATAATGGGGAACAGTGCTACATCACGGATCCCTCTGCTGCTGTTATGGGTAGGTACTACTACAAAAATCACCTGTTGTAGGTAATATGGGAGTGATTTTGGGTCCCAATGCAGCGATCATGGGTCCCACAGCAGCGTCATAGATACCCAACAGCAAATTGTAGGAAATATACATAATTATTATTGAGATATCATGCGCGGAATAGCTTAACAGCGGCGGTTTGTAACGTTTTATAGGCGAGAGGAGGGGCAAATGGTAAGTAAAGAACAAAGTACAGCGCGTGTAGAGGGTATAGAGCGGAAGGGAGGTTATGGGGAAAAAATTCGCGTGATCTGAGTCACTCGAGTTAGTGGAATAACGGAGAAATGAAGGCAAGGGGATCGTCAAGTCGGCGTATCGGACCTAGAAATCACCTTTCGACATTAATTCGGGTATATTAAGGAAGGTGAGTGGTGATGGAAGGGCGGAGGCGAGGGGAGGGGAGTAATGCCGCTATAATCGTCTCAGCACCAGCCGTTATCGCTCCTTCCAGTCCCTTCTCCCTCCCCGATCACAGTCACGCGTCATTCCTCCTGCATCTCATTCGACTTGTGATTTCCCATCAATAGGAGGTTGACTAGGATCAACTGAGCGCTGCACGGGCTGATTCCATAATTCCTACAGCTAGCTACCTCCACCTACAGCCAGGCCGCCTGTAGAAAGACCTTAAAGACTCTGCAATTTGTGTTAGCTTACGGTGGGAGGGATTCGGAAATACATGAAAAGGTCAGTCACGAGTATTTAAGTCAAGTAGCCTAGGATTCTTCATACTCGTATTTCTATGATGACGATGAGGCGGGGGGGGGGGGGGGGTGCATGGAAGTAACTTTGAAGAGTAGGAAATTCACTCAAGATAGTGAAAGAACATTGCACTCGACCACTTCAATCAAGTGACAGACTAAGGCATTTTCCTCAGTAATTACAACAATAACTACATAGAATAACAGACACGTTTGAGGGCAAATAAATTCAATTTTATGGACTAAGCCATGGAAAATAATAGCTTGAGAAGATACGTTACAACGAAAATTCGCTCAATGGGTAGTGCTGCATGTCTGGAACGTTTTAGAGAGCTCACATTCTTCAACTTCCACTTACAAAAACTCAAATACTAGGTACCCAATCTTTTTGAAAATTGCTCATCTTCGAACTCATGCCTTCGTTTACTTTCATAAAAATGTCGGCGAAATTTTGAATTTTTTATCATGCAGCCAAGATAGGAGTACGCAGATACAAAAGATGTTAGAATCAACAGAAATGAATTTCGAATTCTCTGAAACCGAAACAAATTTCAAAAATTCACGTAGGTACAACAAATTGTAGACCTAATGATGCCTATTCGCTAATAAACTGGTTTGCTGCAGCACGATTCATTTTTCCACACAACCCAATGATAGTTGGCGATCTTAATCTTGATTGTCACTGCCTTCATATTCTTCAGGATGAAATGGATTGAGATAATCATAATATTATGACAATGCGATAAATTTCGAGAATAATTCGTAGCTTTCGACTGGAACGCTAAAATGTGGTCCACGAGGTTAGGCTGGCTGGGGATCAAATGATTTGGGGATGATGCGACGGTTCGTATTGAGACTCTCCGTGCTCTCACATCCCGGACAGATTTCCTTCGAGTGACATGGACCGATGTTGTGCCAAGTACCTTTTATTGCATTCGCTTCTCATGATTTTGTTTTTGACGAAGATGCCGTTTAGCATTACTTCTATGGCTCTGTTATTCACCTCAGATTTTCCTATGCGAACTGCGTATTTGAGGTCCTTGGTATTCAGTTCTATCACGAATTTTTCATTTAGGAACTTCGTACTTAGTACTCTCCATGACGTCATCAGCAACACTGTGTAAGCCGAGTGAGAGATGATGGTCGGCAGTCTTCAGTAGGCGAACTGGAATGTCTTGTGTGGAGCGAAATATCAGTGACATCAGTCTTCTTGGAATGGAAGTCATATTATGTGAATGTTAGCTTGGCATTCCAAGGAAGGTATGTGGTCAGTCGCTATCTTCAGGACGCGACACATGGCGTTGAATTCGCAGGCCTACAGAAAAAGGAGACGATGACGCATCAGATAGGCATACCTATACACTCGCAAACGTAAAACTGGAAAATATCGCGTTGAATTCGCACAATATTAGTTCTGAATGTTCATGGAATAATTCGATGATTAATAGGATTTAATAATAATAAGATGAGATCATTTCCCATCGGATGCTAGCAAATACCCACAAGCTGCTTCTTAGGTTCCAGCGAAATCGACAAGGTGAAAAATAAGGATGAACGCAGAGCCACAATACAACACGCGTTTCCTCGATTCCATAAGGTCATGCTGCATGACTGTTCGATTGTTTTACCTAAATACCATAACACCGTACAATAAACGTAAAACACCCAAAAAACTGGGAACAAGCTCTATTTAATTTGAAAGAATCCAGTGTTCTCGGATGCTACTACATATATATTAAAACACCGTTTTAGTGAACATCAATTTATAACATCAACGTATTTTACATTTCACGATTTATAAAAGATTATACAGTACCTAGCACATGTAGATAACAGTCATGTGAAACTAAATGGAAGCTTCCTGTTTAGTAGCCACATCAATGTTCGGGCACTACAAAATCAACATTACAAAACTGTTGGAAGAATAGAAATAGACAATAGATATTCTTATTCGGAATAATTACATGTACAAGACGAGGTAAATAAAAAAAAGGGAAGGCAGTGCCTCCTCACAAGACATAGGGAAAAACGCAATACCATTACAAAATCATTGATTATGTTGAGCGTTGACATGAAAATTGTTTGATTGTGCTGTTTTTAGACGGGTAAACTCAATGAATAACAGTAACTTCAACTTATTCAACATTCTCCGTCCTGTTCACGGTCATGCCGGATATAGTAGATGAACAGTTATATTTTCATGAATGTTGATTGGTATGGCGTATGAACGACGGTGCTTTGCTGTAGTGATCTGTGGCAATTTGGCCGAATTTGTTTGTTCATACGCCATTTCTATTATCTGGGCTGTGGGAAGTGATGGGCGAGTGATTGCGGGGTTGTTCTTACCCCGTGGAAATCTCTGCTATATCCTTGGAGATCACAGCGTTTATAGGAAGCTAGTCACACCGATTAAACGGAAAGTAGTTAACAATTTGCGACACTGTTCACAATTACTTGCTAACAATCTGCGTAAAAGGGCCAACAAATTAATTTCCACTTCTGGGTGAATTTGTTTCCCGGACCCAGCCAAGTGACAGAATGAATTTTTCTGAATTCGCACAGGAAAAACAGCTTCTTTATTGTGAAGACACTGGCGTCGCGGAACACGCCGTTAAGTCAATCAAAGTTGCTTTTTCAACCAACGCCGAGGAAGAGTTCTTTTCGATCCTAGCTTGAGAGGGACAGAAATGAAAACACGGCTAGGTAGTGTTTTCTGTCTCTGGCGATGGAGAAAGGAGGAAAAGTAATCACAGCTTTCTTTGTTGGAAGAAATTGAGGTTTCCGAGTGACTCCCAACCACGAGGATTCTCAAACTCAATAAACTAAGCCATTAACAAAGCACACAACACACGTTTTTCCACCCTTAAAATTGACGATGGGCTTGGTTTCGGGAAAATAATGGAGAGAAGGGGAAAAACTGAATGAATTCCGTGCACGGTACCTTAAGAGCCTTCGGGATTGAAATTCACACGAAAACACTTACTTTTTGAGTCAAGTGAAAGCCTTGGGCTGTTGGGAAAGGAAATAATAAGCTTATCTCTGGGATGAATTTACGTGCTCACAGAAGTATACATAATGTATGGGATTATGTGCTCACTACCTATAGATTCTAGTGGGACCACTTGGATATATCAACGCGAAGCACGGCGGTCATAACTCAAATAATAAAAAATCTATTCACCAATACCCACTAAAAATCCAAATTTTGGCAAAATGTTCACAACGGCATAGCGTCCCCCTGAAAGGCAGAATATCGTAAGCGCCATTTTCCGAATTGTACAGGAATGAAGAAAAACTGTTGAAGGATCTTTTTATTGCCTAGCCCGTTAAAACTTATTTTAGCGTAAATTGAACCGCCCGTGAGGAGTTGCTGGTCTCCCATCGGGCGCCTCCCCAGGTGGCGGATAGGGGAACGGCCTCCAGATATGGAGGGTACTGGGTTAATAAAATACCCAGGGCGGACCAAAACCAGTTGCTGCTGCCTTGCAGTATTGGTCGTTGGCTCGTCAAAGGCTAGAGGAAGAAAACCTCGATCACAAACTTCCTGGTCCTCTAGGTAGGGGGTTGAGCGTGGGGTTAACAGCCCCTCCCTGTAAAAATACACATTGTTATGAAACCTCAGTTGAATGAAGCCGGACTGATTCGTGGTACTAGACATGGCATGGACAAAGGACATCGAACTGGAAAACCCCGCAGTGCCTCTACCCCTGAGGTGTGCATAGGGACAGTGGCTAGGGATCGAGTAGTCTGGCGGAGAATAGTGGAGGCGGCCAAGGTCCACAATGGACTGTAGTGCCAATAAAAAATGAAAAATTTAAAAAATTGGACCGTTTTCTGACATTTTTACGAGAAAAAGGCGCTTACGCTATTCTTGCTATTTCGAAGAACTGGGAGAATATATGTAGATACGATACACATTTCGGTACTTAGATATTATTGATGTCTTGCTGGAAAATGATTATTTGGAAAACTAGCGTATCACCAATCGGGCGTACTCGGGAAGGGGCGCTTACGTCACTTTGCTGAAATTTGGTAGGTGCATACGATACGCTGCTCCCTGGCGCTTACGACAGATGGCATAATAATTACTTACTGTTATTTTATTGCAAGTTACAGTGGGAATGGGGCACTTACGACAATGGACAATTTTTACCTCGATTCGACTCGTGGCGCTTAGTTCTGAATGAATGGTGGATACAATATTTTACCAAATCGGTGGTTTCGATTTGGTAAACCAATTCGAAAAGTTTGAGGCTGTTTTTGAATGCCTTAGAGACGTATGTTGCTTACGATAAGTAGCTAGATAGATGCGCCTTAAGACAAATCCAACGGTTACAATAACTCAAAATCGCAAAACATGGCGCTTACGATAGCCAACGATGCTACCAGTATATTTATAATATGCTAATTCATCATAACTATTAAAGAATAGTGATTGGCTACAGGAAGACTATTTCAACGGTCTAGAATAATGTTTCCAAAAACTGGGACAAATTTAAATTTGTGTAGGATAAAAACCCGCTGCAACTCGACAAAACTTCCTACAAATCAAAAAAATTGTCCAAAATCTGAATAAATACAGTGAAATAAGGAAAGGTAACAATTTAACATGACAAAAAATTCAGAAGAAGTTAAAATGTGGGGGCAAATATGTGTTCAAATTAATGGACTCAACGATGGTAAATTATAGATAGTTTGAGTAGGTAGTTGCACCAAAACTTCGCTCGTAAGGTCGTGCTTCTGGAACTTTTTATAATATTTTCAAAAGTAATAAATATTACCCAAAAACCTAGATTTTTATTCAGTTTTCGTTACTGAAAATTGTTCACCGTCAGGCTCATCCTTTCGTTTACTTTCACAAACATTTTGTCGAAATTTGGAATTTTCTATTAAGTAGGTATGGCACAGAGAAAAGATTGCTGGGCGAAACCCAACAGGTGTGTATCCAACACCACGTAACGTATCTGGGACACGTGAAGGACAAAAAGTTAGCTGTCAGGCAGAGTGAGATGGTTTTGGTGTACGAAAGCACTTTTGTACAGTGTTTGGAAAATAAATTAGTTTTGAACGGACCCGCTCGCTTTATAATACTATAAACTCTTCAGAAATGAATTTCGAATGCTCTGAACGGGAAAGAATCGAAAGACGCTGCGAAGTCCATGTCACATGGGTTTATTATTCTGTCGGACATACCTACAGAAATGCTGTTCATTTAAGTATTGTTTCCTTCATGTGCAATAACTGAAAAAGTGATTTTTGATGGTTTTCACCAATTTTGGCCCCCCAAAAATACGATCTCGGCTCCTTTTTTTTCTTTTCTTTTTTTTTAAGCAGATTATCTTTGAGTATTGATAGTGCCATTTAATTGTCTTGATTCACCTGCTAATACTACTTCTAGTGTTATTATACATATTTATTGGTGATTTCAGACAATTTCCCAGGTTTTTGACTCATAAAAAATTAATTTCGGAGCTTAATCTTTGTTTCAACCGCAATTCTTCACTCGTTGGTAAAATTCAACTTCATATTCGGTCTTCTCGCCTTAATAAACATGGAAAACGATACATCACAAGCTCGTGTCCACCAAAACCTCAAAAAAACCTCGAAAACCCCTATTTTCACACACGTTTTACTCCCATAACACCCCTGGGTGTATTCCGATCGGGCTGCAAAGTTTCGGGACAACACTAGGGCCCAAATGAAGCTTGTGTGCGAAAGAACGAATTTTTTAGACCGAAAATGAAGCCGGTGTGCGTGATACGGCGGAGGGCATACGGCGTACGGTGGACGGCGGAAGGCCATTGCATTTTTGGAATCTACGCACCTTGAAACGTAAAAGAAAAAATTTTGAGGGGGTGTTACACAAAGTTTCTGGTGAGCGAATACATAGGTGTATTATTCACAGACTAATAATATATCAAAAGTTCAAATCACGTGTTTTCTGTGAAAATCAGCTAAAAGGATGTTTTCAAATTCCTTGACTGAATACGGTGGATTTACGTGTGCGACAATTTTGGGACGGAGACATCCGACCGGCAAATTGGGCATCTGTGCCGGAGGCGATCTAAATCGGATTTTCGTGATTGAAACGAACTTATTCTAGGGAAAGAAGGTTGCGAGACCCCCAACTTGAAAGGATTTACGAAGGAAATCCTGAGTAACGTGAAGGAGAGAAAAACGGAACAATAAAAAAAAAGAAGGAGAACTAACGGAGAAAGAGCTTTTTGCGAAACGTGTTATGAAATTCTACTGCTTTACCCCCTGATAACAGAGCAGAGGAAAAAAGGGTCGATTGACCCAAAACATTATGAGCCCTGTAATGAAACTGAAATGAGTGAACGTGAGTTGGGTCGCACAGGGCGGCTGAATGACGACCAGAGCTTGCTCATGAATTCGAACCTAGAAACGGTACGAAAATAATACGGAATGGTTCACATTTCAATCCAAATACCACAGTTGCCTTTATTCAATGTTGTGAATAATTCTGCCGTGCCAAGTAAGAACGCCCCCATCTCCATTTCGCTTCCATATTACTGAAGTTAGTGAACCAAATTCGTGTTCTCCAAAATCAAACATTTCGCTCGCATTTGCGTTTCGGACTGACAAACGTAACCCATATGGTTATGTGTGTCAGTTGGTCCGTCTGCCTGTGCGCGATTCCTTGTAACAACGAAAAACGAGCAGAAATTTGGGGAGTATGTGCGAGGTAGTCCACAGATGGTTCCATATGAATTTCATCAAAATCTGACCGACAATTTTCTCTTTGCATAAGCATACATGAAATTCCTGACACTGGTTCTATTCTACCGGGTTTCCTGAAATGTTCAGGGCACGTGCAATTTTGTTTCCTGACGGTTCCCTACGAATTTAGTTTTAACTGTGATAAAATAGCGAACGCGCATGCTCAAACAACGAAAACTTACGGCATGTGCCTACCTAAAAGTAATTGAAAGTCAATTTAAAAAAATCATCGTCATAGGCAATATTTTATTAGACACTTCCCAGAAATATTTTTGCCTATTGCGAGTAGGCATTTGAACAAGCATTGACATACAGCACCTACGTAAAAGTTCGAATTGTCGAGGGAAAAATTGAACAACTTCTAATTTATTGTGAAGTGTCGCCCTCTGCTCCCACTTCGATTTATGGAGGAGGACCAAAATGCATAGATTTTCTTCGAATTATGGAGGTTTGCGAATTATCGATAGTCAACTGTAAATCATCGAAGGTATTTCACGGTACGAGGGAAGTGCAATTAGCAACGTTACTCGAAAATTTGCTCATCAATTCATGCTGCATGACGGGAACTTTCAATATCCAGGCGACAGCTCGAAGATGAGGTTGACACGAGATGGGATTGGGTACTTTATTCTTCTACGTCAACCTCTGTCGGGCACCTGACCCTCACCCGCCCACAGGGGACTCCAGGAATATGACCGGCCCCAGAAATATGACCGCCTTGATTAAATATGGAGCTGAAACTCCGACGCCTCTTTGACAAATTAGTCGCCTCGCCCAGGTTGACCCATCAATCTCCCATCCTGCGATCTGGGGGATGGGAGAAAGAAATAAAATGAAGAAATGAAAGAATACAGAAAAATGACAGTATTCCAGGCCGGAGTCTCAACCGGCGCCCCAACGAGGAGACTCAACGAGTGGAAATGCTGTTCTTCCGTGAGTAATGAACATCGGAAAAAAAGAAGAAAAAAAAATGCAAATGGGCGATAGGACAAGAAGACAGCTGCCTTTAGCTCGTGAAAAATGACTTAGCCGACAGCTGAATGGCTGTGTCCGTTTATTAAAGTTCGTTTCGCGCGATTCCCAAATTAACTGTTTCTGGCGCGGCACGGCGCCGTCACACGATGGATAGTGGACGGCGGACAAACGTGTCTGATCTCTGATGCAATAACTGATGTTCTGTCGGACGTGAGAGGGTGACTTGCTGTGATTGATGAACTAATTGGATGCTGGTGAGGCCAATTCACACATATACCGACAACGGACACCTAAAACACATGACTACCGTATTTTAATGCGTTTCGTCGTAACAACGATAAACGGTCAGCCATGTGTTTAGGTAGTAAAGATTCCTCACATCCTTAAATGGGTGACTTTCTACTGAAATGAAGCAGCATTGGTGTCCGCTGAGATGCCCAGAAAAATTATTTATTCAACAAAAGGTTTGAGACACCCGAAATCCAAAATGAACAATAAGAACATGTGTTCTTCCAACTGGCACAGTTACTGGCAACACTGGCGGCAGCGAACATAATCAGGTTTACTTTTATGTATACAGTTCCCCGTCCCGATTTCAAGTCGTTGGACTCAAATTAGCTGCTTTTTTACATTCATCGGCGTCATTGCCGGCGCCGTACCAAAACCTATACAGCAATTTCAAACGTTACAATTAAAAACAACCCACATCGCGGACCTAAACATATTTCTGGTGCTACGGTTTTGGCTTCTGTTGTGAAGCACCTAGAGAAACCTTGAAATCAACCAAAATTATGGTAACGTAATACTTGGTACTCATTTGAGTCTTGAACTTCTATTTTATACGAAAACAGTGTCTGCAATTTTTTTTTTTAAACAGTAAATTGCACGCAGCTTATAAGCTATTTTAGGTATAGCTATTCTATGTATAGGGGCATGGCTCAAATACATAATCAGCGCTTTCCCTAAACATACAGTGATACTCTTAGTTTTGTCCTTCTCGCGACACTTGAACTGTATGAACCAGATCTGAACTGAGAGGGCATTTTGCGCATTTACAAGAGTGAGAAAGCAACAGAAGGACTTCCATACTACCGGTGAGCTGGTGGCCAGGAGGACCTAGCGCCTGCCCGGTATGTCTCGTGATGTTCTGTGCGTGCGTGCGCTTCCTCGCGCTTATGAAGATAACCGTCTTCCTCCCAAACCGCTTGTCGTGAGTCCCTCCCGGGAACACTCCTCTAGTAAACTTAAGTCTTCACCAATATTCTAACGCAAAACTTAGTTCCGTAAATAAACGAAACGAGTGGGGAGACAAGCCACAGAACCCAGGGTACACAACCTGGGGCCCCACCACCAACCCCTAACAGGGGGTTGGAGGGAGAGGCCTCACTTCTCTATAAAACCCTGGATCCTGCAGCTTAAGCTTCATTCGACACTTCCTCTAACCAGCTCTCTCTTCTCTCCTCTACCTTGCTCTCTCTCCTCCTCTCTTAAAAGATCCTAGATGTCGGTGGATATCCGCCGCCTAGGCAAAACCTCCTCCTCCAAAAGATTCCAGATGTCGGTGGTGATTCGCTCATAACCGCCTGGACACCTCTCCTCCAAAAGATCCTAGATGTCGGTGGTGATTCGCTCATAACCGCCTAGGCAAACTCTACCACTCACCTCTCATCTCTCTCTCTCTCAAAAGATCCTAGATGTCGGTGGAGATCCGCCGCCTGGGCAAATTCTATCACTCACCTCCACCTTTTCACTCTCCCAAAAGATCGTAGATGTCGGTGGTGATCCGCTCATAACCGCCTGCGCACTTCCTCACGCCACCATGATGAACCAATTTTAAATTCATCACAGTGGTGAACCCGACGTTCACCCAACCTTCCTTTCCTTCCCACCTAATGTGTCAACCCCCAGTCTCAAGTTAAGTTCGGTGTCCCCATTTCAATTTCAAATTCGGTTAGTCAGTCAGTTTAAATTTCGCAATTTTCGCCCACCCTCAACCGCTCGGAGATCGCAAAGCTCTCACATCTCCGCTCAACCACACACACCTCCGCTCCCGATTTTTGCGAATTTCGAATTTGAAATTTAAAATTTGAATTTTTTCAAATTACAGACTCAACCATGGACCCGAACTCGACGCCGCCGCCGCTTCTCCGGCCACCCACGCTGCAGCCACCCGCCGCCACGACAACGGACGCAACGGCCGCTGTCGCCAACCCGTTCCCCACCCTTTCGCCACCCGGCTCCGCCTCATCACCTGCGCCCGCCACCGTCGCCGCCGCCGCCGCCGCAGCCACCGCCGCCGCCGCCGACGTCATGACCGCCTCTGCGTCATTTCCCCTCACATTACCACCCTTTTATTCACATGACCCCGCATTGTGGTTTTTCCAGGTGGACGCAGCATTCTCGGCCGCAGGGATCCGCAGCCAAAAGATACGCTACTCCCGCATCATCTCCCTTTTGCCGTACGACATCCTGCTGCAGACGTCAGACATCTTCCCCGACGCCGCAACCGCCTACGACGACCTCCGCGGCCGCCTCATCTCCCTCTACCAACCTTCTAAAATCGCGAGAGTCGCCGCCCTGACGCAGCCGCTACACCTCGGCGATATGAAACCCTCCCACCTCTACCGGCGCCTGCGACATCAACTGCAAGGCATTATGACCGCCGACATCGCCCGGACCTTCTGGTTGCGCGCCCTACCACACCCCATTCAGATGTCACTCGCCAGCCATCTCGACGGCCCGGACGAACCTCTCCTCCGCCTCGCCGACACGGTGCATAACCTCGCCGCTGCCGCCAGCATCAGCGAAGTACACAACCCCCGCACCGCACCCCCTCCCCGACAACGCGACGCCACGCCCCGCGAGCGCAGCTGTCCCCACTCCACCGAGCGCCGCCGAACCCCCTCCATTGACAGGCGCCGTTCCCCCTCCACGGAACGCCGCCGAACCCCCTCCACGGACCGCCGCCGAACCCCCTCCAACACGCCGCGCCCCACCAGGACGAACTACCTCCCCGCCGACCACCCCCACCGATGCTTCTACCACGTAAACTTCGGTGGGGAGGCCCGCAAATGCCAAACCCCCTGCTCCTTCCCCTCCGGGCAGGGAAACGCCGACGCCCGCCGGTAAACCCGGCGGGCCCCCCTCCTCGCCAACACGGGGGGGACCCCCTCCATTCCCCCCTGGCCCGCATCAACTCAACCACCACCACCAAGACCTCCTACCCTTCCTACGCCGCCGCCGCGGCCGCCAACCTCACGGCCGCACCTCGCTGCGCCGCCACCTCCCTCCCCCCACCAAACGCCATTCCCCCACCTCGGAACAGCCCCTCCACGGCCGCCGCCACGGCTGCCAACCTCACGGCCGCGCCTCGCTACGCCGCCACCTCCCTCTCCCGCCCAAAAACCGTTCCCCCACCTAAGAACGTCCCCCACTCAACAACCTCCACGGCCGCCAACCTCACGGCCGCGCCTTGCTGCGCCGCCTGCCCCACCTCCCGTCCGGCCACCGTTCCCCCACCAAGGAACGGCCCCCTCTCAACCGCCTCCACGTCCGCCAACCTCCCGGCAGCACCTCACAGCGCCGACGCATCCCTTCCCCGGCCAAACACCGTTCCCCTCCCAAGGAACAGGCGCCCCTCCCTCCACGTCTCCTTTGAGGGAGACAAACCCCCACCACCACTCAACCCCACCACCCCTGCTACCAACCCCACAACTGACCAGACACACCCCGCCCCCACCGCCACAATTTTACAACACGCAACCCCCACCCACCAACGTCTATTCCTCCGCTGCAAAAAAACAAACGTCCCCTTCCTGATCGACACAGGGGCGGCGCTATCAATTTTTCCAAATTCCATCCTCCGTCGTCAGGCGCGCTGTTATCGCCAGCTTCTCTACGCCGCCAACGGTACCACCATCCCCTCGTACGGGACGTACCGCTCATCAGTTTACATGAGCGGACTCGCGTACGAGTGGGAATTCACCGTGGCGGACGTGGAGAAGGCAATCCTGGGGGCCGATTTTTTGGCATATTTCGGCCTCCAGGTCGACGTCAAAAACGCGCGCCTGATTGACCCCTCCACCAACAAACCAATCCCCGGCTTTATCCATGCAATCAATCAGCCCCCCACTAAATTTGAAACCCTCCTCCAACAGTACCGCCCCCAGCGCCGCCCCTCAGCCCACATATCCACCATCCAACACTTCATTGAGACCACTGGCCCCCCAATTACAGCCAAAGCCCGCCGCCTCCACCCCTTACAACTATCCCAAGCCCGCAAACACTTCGATCAATTGATCGCAGACGGCATTATCCGCCCCTCAAAATCCCCTTGGGCTTCCCCCCTGCACATAGTGCAAAAGCCCAACGGGGATATCCGCCCCTGTGGCGACTATCGCCGCCTCAACTCCAAAACAACACCCGACCTCTACAACGTTCCCCACCTCCGGGATTTTTCTTCACACTTACACAACACACAAATATTCTCCACCCTAGACATATCAAGAGCCTTCCACCACATCAACATCCACCCCCCAGACATACCGAAAACCGCTATCATCACCCCCTTCGGAGTTTTCGAATACGTCAAGATGGGATTCGGCCTTAGGAACGCTGCCCAGACGTGGCAGCGTTATATGGATAACATATTACGCGGCCTCCCGTTCGTCTTTTGCTTTTTAGACGACGTTCTGATAGCATCCCGCAACCCCGAAGAGCACCTGAACCACCTGACCCAAATTTTGAACATCTTCGCCACCGAGGGGCTCCAGATCAACGTGGACAAATGTGTCCTCGCCCAACCCTCCGTCCGCTGTCTCGGCCACCTCGTCTCCTCCGACGGAATCAAGCCACTACCGGACAAGGTCCACGCCATTAGCGACTTCCCCCAGCCCCGTACCGTCACGGAACTCCGCCGTTTTTTGGGTATGTTGAACTTTTACCGTAGACACATAAAACACTCAGCACAACACCAACAACCCCTCATCAACGCCATCCCCCAACCCCCCAAGAAAAATGACAACCGCCCCATCTCTTGGTCCCCCGAGCTCACTACCGCCTTCCAAACTTGCAAACAGGACCTAGTAGACGCCGCTCTATTGGCCCATCCCGATCCCCACGCACCCCTTTCCATCACGACCGATGCGTCCGATTGGGCCATCGGGGCAGTGCTCCACCAGCAAACCGGCGCCAACCCCCAACCCCTCGGGTTTTTCTCTAAAACCTTATCCCCCACCCAGAAAAACTACTCAACGTTCGACAGAGAGCTCCTCGCCATCCACGAAGCCATAAAACATTTTCGTGACTTCGTGGAGGGCAGGCAGTTCTCTGTCGTAACGGACCATAAGCCCCTCACCCACGCCCTCCTCCAAAGCCGCAAATCCGCCTCGCCTCGTCGCCTCCGGCAGCTCGAATTCATCGGCCAATTCACATCCGATATTCGGTATCTGCCGGGGGCTGACAACTGCGTGGCGGACGCGCTCTCCCGCCCCACCCCCGCGCCGGTGGCGGAGTTACTGCCATTCCCCTCCCCACACACCATCAAATCCCATCAAAATCCCGAATCCGACCAAACCCTCTCCAACCTCATCTCCGCCTCCAAACTCCAACAGCTGCCGCCCCTTGAGCTCTGGTGTGACGTAACGGCCGACTCACCGCGCCCTTACGTCCCACCCGACCTCAGGCGGCAGCTCTTCCTCCACTATCACTCCCTTCACCACCCCGGCATCCGGGCTAGCCGGGACCTAGTAAAAACACGGTAGTTCTGGCCCCATATGAACACAGATATACGTAACTGGGTTCTAGGGTGCCAGAAGTGCCAAACTTACAAGGTCTCGGCACACCCCCACGTCACTCCTCAACCCATTCCCGACTCCCTCCCGTGGGAACATGTCCACCTAGATCTGGTCGGCCCCCTTCCCCCCTCCGAGGGGAAGAAATACTGCCTCACCATGATCGACCGTGCCACAAATTGGGTAGAGTGCATCCGACTCGCCCACATCACCGCGGACGCCATCGCCGCGGCTTTCCTCAACCAATGGGTTAGCCGTTACGGTTGTCCGCGGACAATCACGGTCGATCAGGGGAGCCAGTTTGAGTCCGCCCACTTTTCAGATCTCCTCCGTTCCCTCGGGATCCAAAAAATCCGCACCACTCCCTATCACCCCCAATCCAACGGGAAAATAGAGCGGTGGCACTCGGTCCTGAAACAGGCCATATCAACTTCAGCTACATCCCCCTCTTGGACAAAAACACTCCCATACGTATTACTCAGCCTCCGTACCTCCGCCCGTCCTTCAGACAACACAAGCCCCGCACAACACGCGTTTAAAGACCCCCTCCGATTACCAGCCGACATTTTCACCCCACAACACACATCGTCAATTAACAGGGAACCACTACACACATCCACACCACACAACGACACAACTTATCCCAAACGATTTTACACCGCCACTCACATGTACCTGAAAGAGCCCGGCATACACAAAACATTTCAACCTCTCTACGCCGGGCCCTTTCAGGTCATCCGCTCCACACAATCCACCGCTACCCTGTTAATTGACGGGAAGCCCCATACCGTGCCATTGGCACGGTGCAAACCAGCTCCAGTCCTCCCCGACCAATCTCACCACACCACTCCCCCGCCCTCCGCCACACCACAAACACCACACATCGCCTCCATTTCGCCCACCGGACCCCGACGTCGCCGCCTCTCTCCGCGACGTCCCGGGTACCGGCTCCCACCGGCTCTCCCCCTTCACCACCGCCCTGGCGGTGAAGGGGCCCCTCTATCAGTCTTCACCAACGTGAAGACTGTTAGAGGGAGTCGCCTCTCTCACCCCATCACCTCACCACCCATACACTGCCACCTCCACACACCACACTTACACCCATCCACGCCCCACAACCCATCCATACCCAAGGAACGGCGGACTTCCGTGTCCCCCGCATTGTACCCCTACCCACCTACCTCGACCATTGTAAATACTCTAAACCCTATGCCTCAACCTCAACTATTGTAAATATCCTCATTGTAAATACTATTGTAAATACTATTGTACATCACTATTTTAAATTCTACTCATACTACTCACTACATAAGCCTACTATCTAAGTCTACTATTTAAGTCTACTATTGTATACATCTTCTTCCAACTCAGTGTCTCTCATCCGCCCATCTATGTAAATACTCATGTACTACTCATCTACGCATACCTCACCAACTTCTTATGTCACTACTATGCATACCTCACCTAGATTTAAGGATGACGCCCTCAGCACTCAACCTGTTGCCGTGGCCCT
Source organism: Leptopterna dolabrata (assembly GCA_954871275.1). Lineage (NCBI taxonomy): Eukaryota > Metazoa > Arthropoda > Insecta > Hemiptera > Miridae > Leptopterna > Leptopterna dolabrata. Next base: position 28,443,866 of record OX940974.1, on the reverse strand, counting down.
CAGCCGTTGTCACCTTTGGCCTTCCGCCCCCATTTATGTTTGCCTTGGCCCTCAGCCCCTGTCACCTTGCGCCTTCAGCCCTTGTCACCTTCCGCCTTCAGCCCCACGAATTTTAGTTTAGTCCTCACCTTTGGCCTTCAGCCCCACTTATGTTTGCTATGGCCCTCAGCCCCTGTCAACTTGCGCCTTCAGCTCCACGAATCTTGGTTCAAACTGGGGGGACCTCTGTCGTGAGTCCCTCCCGGGAACACTCCTCTAGTAAACTTAAGTCTTCACCAATATTCTAACGCAAAACTTAGTTCCGTAAATAAACGAAACGAGTGGGGAGACAAGCCACAGAACCCAGGGTACACAACCTGGGGCCCCACCACCAACCCCTAACAGGGGGTTGGAGGGAGAGGCCTCACTTCTCTATAAAACCCTGGATCCTGCAGCTTTAGCTTCATTCGACACTTCCTCTAACCAGCTCTCTCTTCCCTCCTCTACCTTGCTCTCTCTCCTCCTCTCTTAAAAGATCCTAGATGTCGGTGGATATCCGCCGCCTAGGCAAAACCTCCTCCTCCAAAAGATTCCAGATGTCGGTGGTGATTCGCTCATAACCGCCTGGACACCTCTCCTCCAAAAGATCCTAGATGTCGGTGGTGATTCGCTCATAACCGCCTAGGCAAGCTCTACCACTCACCTCTCATCTCTCTCTCTCAAAAGATCCTAGATGTCGGTGGAGATCCGCCGCCTGGGCAAATTCTATCACTCACCTCCACCTTTTCACACTCCCAAAAGATCGTAGATGTCGGTGGTGATCCGCTCATAACCGCCTGCGCACTTCCTCACGCCACCGTGATGAACCAATTTTAAATTCATCACACCGCTGTTCTACATCTACATTCACTTTATGTAAACTTCCTATTTTAATCTCGGGTATCAATCTAGATATTACCCAGATCCTCCTTATCATTGAGGTAAGGACGTTTCGGCTCCTATTTTTGCACCTACCAATGCTCCCCGTTCCGTTAACACGAAAGGTAAACATTTTACAGAAAAGGGAACGGAAACGTCCTTAAAAAATTAGGAGCCGAAACGTTCTTACCTTTATGTACATTTCTTGTATACGAAACTGAGAACATCGGTAGGCGTCAAAGTAGGAGCCGAAACGTCCTTACCTTCTTCGCCGTTACCTCCTCATGATAAAGGTGACACTAGTGCTCCCCACGGAGGTTGGAGGAGTAGCGCGGGACATACCGGACAGACGAGATCTGGTCGGGGAGTCGATTAGCGCTCGGTCAATCGGTGGCTGGGATCGGGATGGCGACTGAAGTCGTTCGTTCGAACCCCAGCGGCCCCTCGTCAGAACCCAAGGCCGTGAGCGATGCCCTCAACCAAATGATCGAAACAATTTCTGATCCTCCTCAGAGAACAGTTGATCACAGTCATTTTGGTTTATTATTCTGTGAATAATACCTACACCTATGTAATCGCTCAGCAAAAAAATTTTATAACACCCCCTCAAAATTTGTTCTTTTACGTTTCAAGGTGCATAGATTCCAAAAATGCAATGTCCGTCCGCCGTCTACCGTACGCCGTCCGCCGTCCGCCGTATCACGTGTACTGGCTTCATTTTTGGTCTAAAAAAGTCGTTCTTTCGCACACATGCTCCATTTGGGCCCTAGTTGTGCCCCGAAACTTTTCAGCCCGCTCGGAATATACCCAGGGATGTTATGAGTGAAAATGTGCACAAAAATAGGTAATTTTTGTGTTTTAGTAACATGTTAGTAACATGAGCTCTTGAGGTATCGTTTTCCATGTTTTTGGGGACGAGAAGACCGAATATGATGTCGATTTTGACCAAAGAGTGGAAAATCGAGGTTCTACCAAATGTTCAGCTCCCAAATTTGATTTTGGTATATTATTCTGTGAATAATACACCTATGTAATCGCTCAGCAAAAAATTTTTATAACACCCCCTCAAACTTTTTTCTTTTCCGTTTCAAGGTGTGTAGATTCAAAAAATGCAATGTCCGTCCGCCGTCCGCCGTCCGCCGTATCACGTGTACAGGCTTCATTTTCGATCTAAAAAAGTCGTTCTTTCGCACACATGCTCCATTTGGGCCCTAGTTGTGTCCCGAAACTTTTCAGCCCGATCGGAATATACCCAGGGGTGTTATGAGTGAAAATGTGTGTGAAAATAGGTACTTTTTGCGTTTTGGCAACATTTTGGTAACATGAGCTTTTGAGGTATCGTTTTCCATGTTTTTGGGGACGAGAAGATCGAATATGAAGTCGATTTTGGCCAAGGAGTGGAAAATTGAGGTTGTACCAGATGTTTAGCTCCCAAAATTGATTTTTTATGAGTCAAATACCTGCGAAATCACCATCAATTTGTAGAATAACACTAGAAAAAGTGTCAACACGTGGATCAAGACGATTAAATGATGGCACTACCAATGATCAAAGATAATTTGAAAAAAAAAAAAAGATCGTCCCTACCTAATTTGTGTTTTGGGGGCCAAAATTGGTGGAAACCATCAGAAATAGCTATTTCAATTATTTCACATGAAACAAACAATAAATGTACAGCCAACATTTCTGTAGAATAATAAACCCCATGTGACAAGGACTTTGCAGCGTTTTTTATGAGTGAAAAACCAGGGAAATCGTCTGAAATCACCATCAATTTGTATAATAACACTGTAAGTAGTATCAACACGTGGATCAAGACAATTAAATGGCACTACCAATGATCAAAGATGAATTGAAAAAAAAAAGGAGCGTACCTAATTCGTGTTTTAGAGGCCAAAAATGGTGGAAACCATCAGAAATAGCTATTTCAATTATTTCACCTGAAATAAACAATAAATGAACAGCCAACATTTCTGTAGGTTTGTCCAATAGAATAACAAACCCATGTGACAAGGACTTCGCAGCGTTTTTCTTCTACGTGAGCCTTGACTGCATACCACATGTGAGTTTTGGATACCAACCCTATCAGATACGAAGTTATGTATAAAGTCATAAACGATCTCAACTTCAAACCTATTCAACTGCTGTATACCGTAATCAATGTTGTACACCCTCATGAGGTAGGAATAGCAGTGATTCCGGTGATCAGTTACATCAATCAGAGACACAGCCATGATTATACTGCCCAGACTCAGGTAATGAGATGAGATGGGGAAGCTCTTGGCTAGTGATATGAAGCGTACCGCATCCATTATAGGAGACTCATTGAGCGCTCCACACATAGCATTCTCCTAATAAGTAGTATCAAAGTCAAATGAAACCCTCTGTCCAAATTCGGCATTTGTTCCGACTCACAAAGTCGGGTCGTCATAAAGTCGGGTATCTGGCAGTATAATGAGGACTCAGAAGAAGAATCTATTCAATAGGTACTAGCTATTACCCTGCGTTACACGGGTCGATTATAGCATTACCATAAATGAAAGTGATTTACTGGGCATAAAAAATCGATGAATTACAACTTGAAAATATAAGAATAAAGGCAATGGTTATATTGATTATGGATGAGCCGTGCGTTGCAGTGGATATGTCTTTGAGTTATATCGATAACATCCAACCCAGTGGAGTTCCAATAAGTTTAATGAGGTCAGGATACCTATTCGTTTACCATTTTACAGTAAAGAGCTCCCCTCATGCCTCCAGTTTACGGCATGACTGTATAAGCGAATTTTCGAATGACCATACCTAGACAATCCACCCTTCAATAAATTCGCAAGTTCATCAAACATTTCCTACCATTAGAAAAATCTTAATTCAACAATTTATTGTATTTCACACGATTTTATTATCCTACTTTGATTTGATGGATTTTACAGAAATGTGTACAGGTTTTGAGTAATTTCGAGCTTTAAAAACCTCAATTCCAAGAATACCTTTTCGTTAGTGGATTGGTAAATTGTCTTATTCTGTATCAAATCATATTGGTTTATTATTCTGTGAATAATACACCTATGTAATCGCTCAGTAAAAAATTTTTCTAACACCCCCTCAAACTTTTTTCTTTTCCGTTTCAAGGTGTGTAGATTCCAATACTGAGGAATTTGGCGCTAAGAAACGTGATTTCCTCTATAGTTACCTAAGTACCTACCTGGGACTAATTTTGACTTCGGATTTGGCTTGTGCATAAAAAATATGAAGAGATTTCCTTTGTTTGCCCTTAACCCCTCACTAAGAAAATCCTTGTCACATGGGTTTTTTTATTCTATTGGACATACCTACAGAGATGTTGGCTGTTTATTTATTGTTTCTTTCATGTGAAATAATTGAAATAGCTATTTATGATGGTTTTCACCATTTTTGGCCCCAAAAACACGAATAGGTACGCTCCTTTTTTTTTTTAAATAAATTATCTCTGATCATTGATAGTACCATTTAATCGTCTTGATCCACCTGTTGACACTTTTTCCAGTGTTATTCTACAAATTGGTGGTGATTTCAGACGATTTCGCAGGTCTTTGACTCATAAAAAATCGATTTCGGGAGCTGAACATCTGGTAGAACCTCAATTTTCTACTCTTTGGTCAAAATCGACTTCAAGTTCGGTCTTCTCGTCCCCAAAAACATGAAAAACGATACCTTAAAAGATCATGTTACCAACATGTTGCTAAAACTCAAAAAGTACCTATTTTGGTTTATTATTCTGTGAATAATACACCTATGTATTCGGTCAGCAAAAAATTTTTATAACACCCCCTCAAAATTTTTTGTTTTCCGTTTCAAGGTGCCTAGATTCAAAAAACGCTGCAAAGTCCTTGTCACATGGGTTTATTATTCTATTGGAGTTCTAGAGATTCTTGTTGGCAGTTAAATTTATTGTTTCTTTCATGTGGAATGATTGAATTAGCTATTCCTGATGATTTCCACCAATTTTGGCCCCCAAAACATGAAATAGGTACCTACACTTTTTTTTCCCCCCCAGATCATATTTGATCATTGGTAGTGCGATTTAATGGTCTTGATTCAGCTGTTTACACTTTTTCTAATGTTAGTATACACATTGATGGTGATTTCAGACAGTTTTCCAGGTTTTTGACTAAAAAAAACCAATTTTGGGAGCTGATCCAATGGTAAAACCTCAATTTCCGCGTCTTTGGTCAAAATCGACTTCATATTCGGTCTTCTCGTCCCCAAAAACATGAAAAACGATACCTCAAAAGCTCATTTTACTAACATGTTGCTAAAACGCAAAAAGTACCTATTTTTACACACATTTTCACTCATAACACCCCTGGGTATATTCCGATCGGGCTGAAAAGTTTCGGGACACAACTAGGGCCCAAATGGAGCATGTCTGCGAAAGAACGAATTTTTTAGACCAAAAATGAAGCCTGTACACGTGATACGGCGGACGGCGTACGGCGGACGGCGGACGGCGGACGGCGTACGGCGGACGGACATTGCATTTTTTGAATCTACGCAGCTTGAAACGGAAAAGAAAAAATTTTGAGGGGGTGTTATAAAAATTTTTTGCTGAGCGAATACATAGGTGTATTATTCACAGAATAATAAACCAAAATGCAATGTCCGTCCGCCGTCCGCCGTACGCCGTCCGCCGTATCACGTGTACCGGCTTCATTTTCGGTCTAAAAAATTCGTTCTTTCGCACACATGCTCCATTTGGGCCCTAGTTGTGTCCCGAAACTTTTCAGCCCGATCGGAATATACCCAGGGGTGTTATGAGTGAAAATGTGTGTCAAAAAAGGTACTTTTTGCGTTTTAGCAACATGTTGGTAACATGAGCTTTTGAGGTATCGGTTTCCATGTTTTTTTGGACGAGAAGACCGAATATGAAGTCGATTTTGACCAAAAAGGGGAAAATTGAGTTCTACCAAATGTTCAGCTCCCAAAATTGATTTTTTATCGGTGAAAAACCTGGGAAATCGTCTGAAATCACCATCTGTTTGTATAATAACCCTGGAAAAAGTGTCAACACGTGGATCAAGACGATTAAATGGCACTACCAATGATCAAAGATAGTTTAAAAAAAAAAAGTACCTAATTTGTGTTTTAGGGGCCAAAATTAATGGAAACCATCAGAAATAGCTATTTCGATTATTACGCATGAAAGAAGCAATAAATGAACAGCCAACATTTCTGTAGCTGTGTCCAATAGAATAATAAACCCATGTGACAAGGACTTTGCAGCGTTTTTACACACATTTTCACTCATAACACCCCTGGGTATATTGCGATCGGGCTGAAAGGTTCGGGACACAACTAGGGCCCAAATGGAGCATGCGTGCGAAAGAACGATTTTTTAGACCAAAAATGAAGCCTGTACACGTGATACGGCGGACGACGGACGGCGGACGGACATTGCATTTTTGGAATCTACGCACCTTGAAACGGAAAAGGAAAAAATTTTGAGGGGGTGTTATAAAAATTTTTTGCTGAGCGAATACATAGGTGTATTATTCAGAGAATAATAAACCAATATGCAATGTCCGTCCGCCGTACGCCGTCCGCCGTACGCCGTCCGCCGTATCACGTGTACAGGCTTCATTTTCGGTCTAAAAAAGTCTTTCTTTCGCACACATGCTCCATTTGGGCCCTAGTTGTGTCCCGAAACTTTTCAGCCCGATCGGAATATACCCAGGGGTGTTATGAGTGAAAATATGTATACAAATAGGTACTTTTTGTGTTTTAGTAACATGTTAGTAAAATGAGCTTTTGAGGTATCGTTTTCCATGTTTTTGGGGACGAGAAGACCGAATATGAAATCGATCTTGACCAAGGAGTGGAAAATTGAGGTTGTAGCAGATGTTCAGCTCCCAAAATTGATTTTTTATGAGTCAAAAACCTGCGAAATCGTCTGAAATCACTATCAATTTGTAGAATAACACTGGAAGTAGTATCAACACGTGGATCAAGACGATTAAATGGCACTACCAATGATCAAAGATCATTTGAAAAAAAAAAAAAAAGGAGCGTACCTAATTCAAGTTTTGGGGGCTGAAATTGGTGGAAACCACCAGAAATAGCTATTTCAATTATTTCAAATGACAGCAACAATAAATGAATAGCCAAAATTTCTCTAGGTATGTCCAATAGAATAATAAACCCATGTGACAAGGACTTTGCAGCGTTTTTTTTATCATTTTAGATGATTTTAGAGCACATTTTGGTGAATTTAGACATTTTTACCAATGCTGACACACAAAAAACCGAACTGTCCTCCGGAATGAAATCTTATTTCTTTAATAATCTCGTAGCCAATGTCAGATATCGTCGGAAAATACATATTATATTCATAACAATACGTACTTGTATAAGCATAATAAAGGGAAAATGTTCAGATTTAGTGGGGATTCAAAATGCTCTAAAACGGATTTGCATAAGTGGTTTTTTCAACATTTTTCGTGGTGTCTAACTACCTACCAACAATTTTGGATCTTCTCAACAAATTGGCTAAAAGCGAAGAGCGAGACGAACTGTATGTAATGAGGGCGGGGAGGGGTTCTATGTAAGTCCGGTTCCTCTGCCCGAGTAAGGACTGGGAGCTGAGGGATATCATCGACCCGACCATTTGCAAGCCAGGGAGAGGTGAAGGAGAGCGCTTAGGATTCCAGTCCAGCTATCGCCGCCTTGACTGCCGAGGAGATCAGTATTCGGCCAGTTTTCATACAGATGAGGGAATGTGGCTAACCGTTTAGCAATCTGGTCCCCTATAGTCGACAAACCGTTTGCAAGGCCTTCAGCCAACCGAAATCGACGTTTTGACATGGTGAAACAATTCACGAGTTAGTGTACGAGGATAATAAATACCAATGGTCCACAATATTTGGTGGCGTACGGTATCTAAATAATGAAGAAAACAATTTTATATAATATAGATCTATAATATAGACATATAATAAAATTATATTCTTATTAGATCGACATGGAGTAGATAATTATGGACATGGTTAACATTTTCAGGCTTCGGTCAAAATGTTTCAATCAAAAGTGCAATAACACAGACCGACTGAAAGCTAGTTTGGTGGGAGTTGTCAACAAAACTGGTCCTCATCAACTGGTGCTGCTCCAAATATATTAATTTAAATAATCTAATTATATATAAATATCTAAGTATACGTATATATATATATATATATATATATATATATATATATATATATATATATATATATATATATATATTTGAGTCCCAATATATTTAATAATCATAGGTATTCCAATGACTGTAGGTATTCCAATAATTATATTTAATAATTTTGTTGGTAATCCAAGTACTGTAGTTATTCCAATATATTTAATAATCCTAGGTATTCCAATTACTGTAACTATCAATCAAACAGTTGAACAGAAGCTGTTTAGTGGTCAACTCAACTGATGCAGTCATTGGAGGCACTGAAGTGATATAGGAACATTGTTTTCTAAAGAAATATTGTTTAATTATATCACTTTAGTTAGACAAACCCACCAATTACTCGGATGCTGTTTACCGGTCACTGTCCATTCAATACCTAGTTCAATAGGTGATATCGACGTGACGTCATCATCGTACCGGCAAGACCAGCAAGAGACAGATAACAGCTGAAACTGGGACATCAGCCCTTATATTCCAGGTCAACCTGGTTGAATCAGTTTCAGTTAGGAAACAAATGAAATTCGCTCAAATCTTTTTGTTTTTTGAAGTCAAACACGGTGCCCATATGCCCAATGTCCAAGCGAATGGCAACACGAACGGAGTGTGAGACTGTTTATCGTAAATCATTAGAGTGATCAAACGAAAACGTTCAGAAAATATCGAGCAAAGCAGAGGATTCTCATCCCCTTAGAACCCCTGAACCTTGAAAACGATAAACATTCAAGTCGGCAGAGTAGATATCCACCAGTAAAAAAAATAAATATCTACAGGGAAAAAGGCAGTGCGCTGATTGATGAGAGATCGGTTAGCAGGGATTCCTCCCTGTAGAGAATATTTTCCAACTGAGGGTTTTGTATATAATACTGTAGATTAAGTGTTTGCCGAGGTATTCGAGTTTCTACTAATATTTCCAAAGGCCAAAATTGATGTGGCGATATTCCCTTCATGGTGACCTTCTTTATGCCTTGATGTCAGAAAATCACGAAGAAATCGCACCCGAGAACTAGATAATTAACTACGACCCCTTCATAAATACGAATCTTCGCTTCATGGCACAGTAGGTCGGTATCCGAGAGCGTTTTAATATAATTAGGAAACTGTTTTAATCCTTTGTTCACGATAAATAAAGCGACTACTGCAATATAATTGTAATCCAAAGAAAAGAGCGAAACAGTTGTACAGCTCCCACAAACACAAATGCACAACAGTACAAGTAAATTAGGCCCTGGTGAACTCACCAACATCCTATGTGCTGCCATGATCACAAGCTGAACAAAGTTATTAGTTCTGGTTTAATTCAATTGACGTGCCCTGAACAGAAAATTATAATTATAACATTTAATCAAGGACTAGGTAGATGCAACCTACATAATGTTGATTTCACAGTGACTGTAGGCTAGAATTAAGTCGGGAACCTGGAACAACATCGATAAATCTCTTTAAAGATGTATGGAAGTATGGATGCTATACTTAGTTACCCCACCACAATGTTGCGCCGTGTAGCGTCGCCCACCTCAGTTAATACTACCTACAGACGCTGTTTACTCGTCCACACTATTGATACTTATGTACTCACCGCTATAATTTACACAGGAGTTGTTAATTGCCACTTTACCTATAAATCCAATGGCTTATCCAGTTACCACTTTACCTATGTCCTCCATGAAGTGTCTTGTGCAGTTCTCCACACTCCACACGTCCATAGTTTTACTGGTACTGATGGATGTTGTAATAATTTGGATACCATACAATTGCGCAACATTCGATGCGCTCATGTTCGATTAGAAATCAAATCTCTAACCAACTCGCCCAATCAAAGCTGGAATTGATTGAGCCAGCTACCTGCACTCCATAGTCGTACTATTGCAAAAAATATCCATACTCAAGTTCATACTCGAGTAATACGCTCAAACATCAGAGCTGTATCTGAACCTACTAGGTGAATCATGATTTACTAGCAGTAATGTCGAGAATAAGTAAGTAGTTTTTTAGGGGCCCCCTCTTGAAAGCTGGGTTCCAGATGAGGGGAACTCCTCGGGAGTTATATGACTTGGTTTATTATTCTCTGAATAATAAATAGGTGTATGTGATCGGCTCGAGGAAAAAATTGTTTAGCCCCCCCCCCCCCCCTTAAACTTCGTCACTTAACGTTTCAAGATATCTAAGTCTGCAATATTATTTCGCCAACTTGTAGGGTAAGAAAATCCTTCTTTCGCATAAAGGCTACATTTCGGCACCAGTGGTGATTCCTACCGCGGCACCCCGAGCCGTCGGCATCCAGGGTTTTGGTGGTTGGAAAACAGATGCAAAAATTGGTTTACTTTAAGGTTTTAGAGAACGCGGGCTGCTGTGGCATATTTTTGGCGAATTGTCAAAGAATATGAAACTATTGCAATGTGTCCAACATTTTCAGAACATGAGTTTTTGGTATAGGCAAATCAGTTTGAGACCATCATGAATTCATCCCCATATATGTATATATTACATCAATTCAGACAATATAATTATGACCTAGAGAAAATTATTTTCAAAAATTCTAAGGAGGTCAAATTCGAGTTTTTAGGGGGGGGGGGGGGGGTCAAAAATCGGTAAAAACTGCTAAAATTGCGAATGATTGACATAAAATCACTGAAAGTGGTATTGAAGGGTGGGTGAAGACAGAAAATGACAATTTCACTTGTTTTTCATACATAACAGGAGTCAAATTTGTATTTTAGGGTGTACAATTTGTATTAAGGGTTAAATTAATATTAATTCACCTGACGATGTGTGGGATGGTGATTTACGACAGAGGGACTATTTTGATTATGAAAATATTGTTCTCAAAAATAATCTGACAAATTTGACTTTATAAGGTTCAAAAACCGGTAAAAATAGCTATCATCACGAAACAACGATATAATTTTACGCAACGTGGTATGGTTTCTCATTAAATCACCTTTTTATACAATAGCACGAATATTTATTTGAAAATTTGCTCTTATAGCCATGCTGCATGACTGGAACGTTTTGAAAATAATAATAAGAAAAATTAGCTATTTGAAGGAAATTCAAGCCGTCATAAATCAACCAGCCATTACCCAACTACACTCTGCACCTGATAAGGTTAACACTGAAAATACTAGTAGCCAACGTGTACAATTTTCAATGATTTTTACACAGAAAAAATATTTTTACGCATATGCAGACAAATCTAGGATTTTTACGGAGAGAGAGAGAGAGGGAGAGAGAACCCCGTGTAGTTATGGGCGTTTCAAGAAAAATACGTGTGCACGCGCAGAAGAAGGTTACAGCCTGGTTTTCATGACATGAATATTTATGGGACTGTTTCGGATCCAACCTACATATACTCTTCACATTTCAGCTCACTGCTATTATTATTTCGTAGACCACATTTATGCGCTGGCACGAGTTGCCGACACACTGGCAACACAGTAACACGGAAGCCACAGACATGGAACCAAAGTTGTTCAGAAAGCCCTGAACCGAAAAACGCGAGTGGAAATTTTGATATTGGAGGACAAAAGTATTTTCTCCCCCAAAAGCGATCACAAGACTCCCATTACCATGGTACACTCGGAATCAAGGGTATAGGTAATTAACAATAAATAGGTAATATAAATAAGTAATAATCTACGTGGAAGAATTTGCAGCGTTTTAGATTTATGGGGGAGGGGTCGAGGGTAAGTAACCACGTGATACCCAGGTCACCATTTCCATCAGATTTCATTGGGGTTTTGTAATCAATTTGGTTTCGATTTAATTATGCAAGAAACTTGGTGAAGTCAGAATAACAGCGTTACCAATATCCACTCACAGTCAAGTCGGCGTCTCCTGTAATGCAAGTCTGACTCAACAATATGTTCAATTATATTCACTATCATTGCTCTCAGGGGATTCCGACAGACTGAGACGTGAAAAAGATTTTTATCCTCGTAAGCTGGTTTGGTGGGGAATATTGTAAAGACTACGTGCAGTATGGGCTAGGAGATGAAGAGCTACAATTCCTTACGGCAGGTTTTTGTTGAAGGAAGGTACTTGTTGAGCCAACCCATTCAATCGATTCTTATGACGTGACCACGATGAGCTGTCAATAGTACTTCGGGGGTAGCGGATCTATGCGTATGCATCTGAGGTGGAATGTGCTTGCACATGTACTCGCGCCATCCACGTCGATACGGGACAGAATGAACATATGACTCGAGCATATTACTCGAAGATTATACTGACACTCTAAAGGTGGGAAGGGTTGTGGGGAATCCAATAGATGTATGTATTATCAAAGGAACAGGTCCCGCTCCTAGACCAACGAGATTATCACCGGTTAAGAAGGGATATCGATTAGGCTTCCCCAAGCAACCCCGTCTCCACCGGAAAAAAATGTATCGAGAACAGCCCACACTGAACGAATACTATCCTGTGCAACGCGCGATTGATTCAGCTCGTCGTGAATATGCGTTGTCCGTGATAATTAAAAAAATACTGAGCTCCCAATTGACAAGTCCCAATAGTCGTTCTATCTCAGCGATGGAGGTTGATCACCTAGAGGTTGCCCAGATGAGCACAATTCACTGGACAACAACCTCTGACAACATAATCCGCCAATACTCGTATGTAGGAGCTTTGTTCTCCACCAGTAAAATATTATTGAGGTAGTACCATTACGATGGAGGTTAGTCATCTTGAAGTTGTTCAGATGTCTTTTCCTGAACCAGAACTTCATACTACTTTTCATTCCCCCATTTCCCTCTCATACTTCTGCTACCCAGAAGTATGTCATGTGGGGAGGAGTGTAACAGTGTGTGCTGTTCTCGATACATTTTTTCTTCCGGTGGTGACGGGATCGGTTTGGGGAAGCCTAATCGATATCCCTTCTTAACCGGTTATAATCTCGCTGGTCTAGGAGGGGGACTCCCGAGGGTCCACCCCCACTGTTACACTCTGTCACAGGTAGGATAACCCTCAACAAATTTCCATTAGTCTCATATATTTCCATGTCTCCGATAGCCGTGATGTGCGTTGAACAAACATACAGACAGAGACTTTTTGAGGAAATGGTGTCCGTCGTCGGCAAATGTCATGAAAGAGATATCAAAAATCTAGTCCAAGTACAGACAGACAGAATTACGATTGAAAATATCTTGTGAACTAAAATGTACCGATTTATATTGCCACTGCTGCAATGTTGTGTGTACCACCTCAAAAGCTCAACACTTTTTCCACTGGGTCGACTAGAATGGTTATAGGTTTGAAGAAAAATTGTATGTAATCAAATTCTCCGTCAAATCAGACCAACTTGAACCCATTACTTTCGGCGATTTCTGAATTTCCTCAGGATAACCAAGTTTCTTTCCGACCTTAACTACACTAAGTACAAAAATCGTATGTCCTCCAAAACGTCTTCAATGACAAAACAAATTATGGTTTCAAAGATGAGCGATTTTAGAAAATCAAAATTCGGTCAAATTGGTGATTTTGTAGGTTAACAGGTCAATATCGCTGAAAATTGTTAAAATCACAAGAAATTACCTAAAACCGGCTACAAATTGCAACAACAACAACAACAACAACAAAAAAATCAACATAGAAGATGGTGATCATTTGGCGACGAGAAATAGAAAAAACTATTTAGATGTTCAATCATTCCAATCGTACGGCCAACTCTCGCCAGAAAAACAAACACTCAGTCTGAAGGTTTAGTGATTTTCAATCATTCATAGCATATTGTTAAGAAAAAAAATCACGTTTTTTCTACTTCAAAATTTTCCTACATGATAGGAATAAATTTGAAATCAACGAATATGTAGATTTTATTATAACAAACAACTTGAAATTCTTGTACCATACCTACCTACCCGAAACAAATGTCGAAATGAGCTAAAAAGTGAGACGGTACGTGGACGGGTGTTAAGATGGTGCCATTGTACCATGTAAAATCCATCGAATTCAGATGAGAACCTATCAAAACCTATTCTCCCTTAGTGGAGTTTAGTTCAGGGATGGTCTTACTACATCGGAGGACTAAATTCGGGCCAAGAAAAGTAACCCATGGATTACACAGGACCAAAGATTATGTTTAAAATATTTAGTATATAACGCCAGCTGATGTTGTATCACTTTTGACGGGTTCAGGGGCTAGGGGGCCTTCGCAGGAGTTCAAAAAGAAAAAAGAAAAGCTCATCAAATCTCTCTTTATAGGGTCTCAAGCGCGTTATTTTGAAAAATCTACTATTAGACATCTACTATTAGACCGCATGACTATTTCCCCTTTGGCTTCAGGTTGTCCGCTTCCGCTGAAAATCGAAAAGAATAGGTAACAAATGCAAATAATACGAATAAACCTACGATGATGATGTCTGGGAACAGGAGATGACGAAGGATGGAGTGAGGTGACAAGCAAAAGTGCTTTTTTGTTTTTTTTTTGGGCATCACAATCTAATTTTATCTTCCGAAAACTCTGATCCAATTAAAAGAGAAAAAAGAGAGCGAATTATTTCGCTCCTCCTACCCCCCCCCCCCCCCCCAACTACCACCACCACCGAGCTTGACATGTTTACAGGCGTTTCGCATTTTCCCCCGCGTTTCAGGTTTTCTCTCTGATCCCTCTCCCTTTTTTGATGTGACAAATTCTGATTCATATCATTTTTATCTCGCTCCCGAACTGATTTTTCGCTTTTAGACGTTTTATTTAACATAGCAACTGAGTAGCTACGTCAGTAAATAGACTCGAGTTAATAAGTGGTAAATTTTTTCTCATGACAATTATGCAATTAATTCATGATGAAAGCCCATTAGCATGCACCACACTATCACTATCATTATGCACCAAGGCCCAACGGATTGGACATGTTCAGCTTCCTTCTGCGTTTGTGTGTGCCAGGCTATTTTATATCTCTACATTGTGAAATTCGTCGTCTCTAACATACCACGGGACATTACAATACTCCTCAGTACACTGTTTTGGCGTTCGGCTACCTTTTAATCGACTTCATAAAAGGAAGAGGTTCTCAATTCGACCTGTTCGAAATCGGTTCATTATATGTATTTGACAAGCCATTGATCCCGTCGAGTTCCTCCCTGTTTTTTTCCCCTCATGTACTTGCCGCCACAATCAACAACTGTGCCCGCAAGAACAACGTATGTGATGGATGGAACATATGATCGTCAACCTTGTAGGCCAATACTACTCTGTCTGGCGTGTAACTGAGCGGTTTTAACAAGAGCAGGCGACAATGCGCACCATTCTCCAGGGATTCTTCCCGAACCCTAGCGAAACTACTGATTATTGATACGGACTGTTTTGGTTTTTTTAATCAATAAATTTGCATAGTGTTTTTGATAGGCAGCAGATCATTATTTGACATACATTGACTTTTTATTCTCAGTATTTTCTTCCGACCTACCTAAACTTTGACATTACTTCCATTACCTATCCCGACTACAAGCGTTCAACAGCCACGATGATTATGGTATTTCGTTCGTGATATTCACGTCCCAAAATATATGGTTTCATGCCCCTTTTGGTTTATTATTCTGTGAATAATACACCTATGTATTCGCTCAGCAAAAAATTTTTATAACACCCCCTCAACATTCTTTGCCGCCGTATGCCGTCCGCCGTATCACGTGTACCGGCTTCATTTTCGGGCAAAAAAATTATTTCTTTCGCACACATGCTCCATTTCGGCACTAGTTCTGTCCCGAAACTTTCCAGCCCGATCGGAATATACTCAGGGGTGTTATGAGTGAAAATGTGTGTAAAAATAGGTACTTTTTGCGTTTTAGCAACATGAGCTTTTGAGGTATCGTTTTCGATGTTTTTGGGACGAGAAGACCGAATATGAAGTCGATTTTGACCAAAGAGTGGAAAATTGAAGTTCTACCAATTGTTCAGCTCCCAAAATTGATTTTTCGTGAGTCAAAAACCTGGGAAATCGTCTGAAATCACAATCAGTTTGTATAATAACACTACAAAAAGTATATTTCAACATGTGGAACGAGACGATTAAATGGCACTACCAAAGGTCAAAGATAATTCGGAAAAAAAGGAGCCTACCTTATTCGTGTTTTAGGGGCCAAAATTGGTGGAAACCATCAGAAATGGCTATTCGAATTATTCCACGTGAAAGAAACAATAAATGAACAGCCAACATTTCTGTAGGTATGTCCAATAGAATAATAAACCCATGTGACAAGGATTTTCTTTTACGTTCGTAGACTCAGGAATGCATTGTCCTCCGCCGTATCATACATACCGGCTTCATTTTCGGTCTACAAAATTCATTCTTCCGCACACATGCTCCATTTGGGCCCTAGTTGTGTCCCGAATCTTTGCAGCTCGATCGGAATATACCCAGGGGTGTTATGGGTGAAAAATGGGTACAAAAGGAGTTTTTTTTTTAATTTTAGTAACATGAGCTTTTGAGGAATCGTTTTCCATGTTTTTTGAGACAAAAAGACCAAATATGAAGTCGATTTTGACCAATGAGTGGAAAATTAAGGTTCTAACGAAGTTTCAGCCTTTAATTTGCGTTAAATTTTGGTCTAAAATCGTCGTTCTTCCGCACACAGTTTGGGTCCCCATTTGGGTCCTCGTTGTGCTCCGAAGCTCGGCAACGCGACACCCAGAGGTGTTATGGGGGAATAATTGGGGGTTTTCGAGGTTTTTTTGAGGATTTAGTGATCATGAGCTTCTGAGGTATCTTCTTCCAAGTTTTTTAAGGTGAGAAGACCGAATGTGAAGTTGATTTTGACCAAAGAGTGGAGAATTGAGGTTGTAACAAAAGTTCAGATCTCAAAATTCGTTTTTTATTAGTCAAAAACCTGGGAAATTGTCCGAAATCACCGTAAATTTGTATAATAACACCAGAAGTAGTAGGTGAATCAAGACAATTAAATGGCACTATCAACTATGATCAAAGATGATTTTTTGTAAAAAAAAGAATGTTGGACCCCATTTAGTGTTTTTGGGGGCCAAAATTGGTGGAAACCTTCAAAAATAGCTATTTCAATTATTGCACATTAAAGAAACAATAAATGAACAGCCAACATTTAGTAGGTATGTCCAGTAGAATAATAAACCCATATGATAAGGACTTTGCAGCATTTCTTCCAGAGTAATTTTTGTATTTTATTCGCACATAGCATTTTGTATTTACATATTACATTCATGTTAATATATCACACACTCGAAAAAGGGACAGCTCGGAAAATTATTCATTAACTTTCCGCCTTTATGCGGTGGTGATGAACTCCAGCTTGTGATGAAATTTACAGTCCAAACCCGTGAGAATATGTCATGTAAAACTTCAGAGCCAAAGCTTTCATAAGTTTTTTTGATCTCCTGTGAAATAGGGAAAAAAAAGGATTTGTTCCCATTTCAGAATGGCCGATTCAATTAGTGGTTGAGGTGTGACAATAATTCGAGAAGGTTAAAATAAGCTTATATGTGTTATAACTGGGGCTTGTGGGTGCTGTTACCGTAGCTACCTTTGACAGATTATAGCTATGACAAAAGTTCCCTTATTCCCTCTCCCTACCGCAAAAGCGGGAGAGGCAGGTTCGAGAGGATGTGGTAAGAAAGGATCGATATTCTGCAGGCCATTACCGGCTTGCTCATGTGTAGACGATTCGACAGATCATCAAACAGCCGACAAATCCTCCGTGAGAATTGCAGCAGAATTCACAGCTCTTTGAAGCCTCAGGCGAGTTAATGAGGGTTTCCGTTCGAGTTGCTGATGGGAGGTCAAGTTCGGCGGAGGGAAATTCCTAGTGCGACGGCGCGCGGCGGTTCCCTTTGAGCGGAACGAATCCGGAATGAACATCAACTCCATCGGCGGAGTTTTATCCATTTTTGCGGATTGTAAGCGATTCGGTGGGTATGCTGGAGGGGGGGGGGGGGACAGTACAGTGATACGGCTGCCCCAATTTCGACGTACTGTTTCGTACTTCAATAATATGGTGATGGATATTTGGCACGGTCATTGTTCGGTACTTATATGTTATTCCCGGCACCCCATTTCCCGTTCATTCTCATCTCTTCTGATGATGTTTCCTGCTGATTTCGAGAACTGATCCATTATAGTTAGTACGCCATTAACCCCCAACCTCCCCAACCATCCCAAAAAATCCCACCACATTTTTGCCCGTTCTTCCGCCGGATTGACTAACTCACTTGTGATGTATCGATGTATCTTCAACGCCATCACCCATAATGGGCTCGCATCTCAAAAATGAAAGATAAGACCTCCCTACACACACACACACACACACCCGCGCGATTTAACTGGCCTCCCACGTTTGAACAGTTTATTCGGGAGTTTAATGAACCATTTTGCACTTTTATTAACAATATTGACTTTGATGTATTTGGTTAGAAATTTAAATGTGATAGATGTGTGATTAATTGATTTTGTATGGTTTTTATTTTATTGCATTGTATTATAGTTATTTTGTGAAATGCATGTAGTCAGAATATGGGAGCATGCAGAAATAAACTCTCCCTGCATAGGGGTACTATGCAGGGAAAACTAAAAAAAAAAAAAAAACACCCGCGCGCGCGCACACGTTCACAAACCACTCCTTGTTTTTCGCCAGTTCACGCTACCAGCATATGTAACTAGCTGTCTCCGCCCGTTTCGCTCGCTCATCCACGTGGTTGTATAGATCACTTGACTTTCTCATCCAAGAAGTTTAGAAAGATCACTTGACGCGTAGTCTCACGAGTTTACATTGCGCATTGTGAAATACCTTTGCGCAATTTTAAAGTGACATGACGCCAGTGTGGGTCTCGTGCCTACAGGCGTTTAAATATATCGAAATGCTTTATCTGTACGTCCTATTGTAATAGCGTTTCTTTGTAGAAGGTAATGCACAACCATGCGGGATACTCAGGCTGTGGAACCAGCTATCGGTAGGTACCTACCGAGTTATTATTGACTCGGTTCACCTAATTTATCAGCCTTCTGTTAAAAATCTCGGGGTACTTTTGAATTTTGATCTCTCCTGGGAGCCTCATATCAATTACCTATGTCAGAAAACGTATGCTGCATTGTATTCACTCAAAAAGCTTTCATTCTTCATGCCCAGTTCCTTGAAAATCCAACTTGTCATATCCTTGGTGTTGCCGCTGCTCACACGTGGGGATGTGATATTTACTTTGTCAATGGGTAGCACCTGGATTCGCCAAATTCTTGTCGCATTTAATAGCTTTATACGGTACTGTTTCACCTTTAAACCGCGAGGACATGTCTCCCAGCAGCCGCCCGAGCTTCTAAGCTGTAGTTTTATAGTTTATCTTAAAGTAAAGTGCCTGAGACTTATTTTTAAGGTCCATCACTCAGAGTCGTTTCCACTGCCACCGCACATTCCTAACTTCTTTGAATACGGGATCTCTCCAAGGCTCTGCACTGTTCGAGGAATACGAGAAACATGCGCAAAATTCAGACTTTCTCTACGACTGGCGGGAGGGAAACTGTGGAACTCCCTTCCATTGGGGATTCGCGTGTTGCCATCCTTGGGGTCCTTCACGGCTCATGCGAGGAATCATCTTGACAGTAAGTTTTCCTATATTTTCTTTCTTCTTCCCGTTTTTTTCTCAATCTTCCTTCCTCTCCATTTCATTTTCCTCCTCTTTTCGGCCAATAACACATACCTCCCTAAATACCCACTTATTATTGCTACTCATACGTGCTAGATTTTTTTTTCTCTCTATGATTTAAGACTCAAATTTGTAATGTACATTTTTGAATTAATTTATAGTTATTTATATCCATGTACTCAATGTGGGAACAAGAGTTCCTATGTACATTGTAAGAAATAAATAAAATAAATATACACAAGAGGTCAAATCCAGGGTTATACTAGAGAGGGGGAAAAAATCATTCATAAAAAAAATGCATCAATCGGTCCAGCCGTTTGGAAGTTGCACACAAGCGCACAGTTGCGCATTACTCATAATGTTGTGAAACAGTCCATTTACTTCCGTAGGGCGTACTGCATAAACGTACCAAATTGGTGGATTTAAAAAAAATACATCTTTATTTCACTTTACATAAATTACAGTGAAATTTACGGCTATTAATGCTACTTACACATGAATGATTTTCCTTACTTTAAATGCTTATTGAAGAAGCAGATAACTTACAATTAAATGATTTTACTTACTTTAAATGCTTACTTACTTTAAATGCTTATTAAAGAAATAGATAGACAGAAAGAGAACTTCATCTAGCAGGTAGGTACAGCATCACTACATACAGAAATAATTTTATCTTATGTAAAAACCCAAAGAAAAAACAAAGGTTCCCTTCAGAGGAGTGAAATGAAATATTTCTTTAATTTGTTCTTAATCGCCAATGGTTACTCCTCTACACACGTCAAGGAGGCTGGGAGATAATTGAAACGCGACACCCCCCATGACGAGAACAATCTCTGACCAGCAGTGGTATTCATCATTGGAGTTAGCAGGGTAACCTTATTTGCTGCTTTAGTTACATTCGTGTTCCTCTGGATCTTTCCACGACAGTATTCCTTGAATACAAATATCATGGTCGTTTTCTCCGCTATTTTATTTAGGCCCAAGGCTCTTAACTCTCTAAACACCGCCGCTGATGGGTGTCTGACGGGTCTCTTTAACAGTTTTTTAATTAGACATTTTTGAGTCAGGATTAGAAAATTTAATTTCGATTCGAATGTAGAACTCCAAGCAACCAACATAGAACCCACCATCGCGTCGTAAAACAATTTTTTCAATTGCATATCCATAAAGTTGCGTAACTCAAAACAAATTGGGACTAGTTTACGAAGCTTACTATCCAATTGTTTATTATGAATTTCCCATTACAGTGTTTGGTCCACGATGACGCCCAAATATTTAATATGAGGGACCTGGGCGATGGCAGGGCAAGCACATGCAGTACAGTTATCATACTGGTGACACACTATTTGCCCAATCGAAGGAACTAAGGAGATTTTAAGGTAGAAACAAATGAATTTCGTCTTATTGAAGTTCAGTTTCAACTTCATTTCACGAAACAATTTATTAATAGCTATGAGGTTGAGCGAGTGTCATCTTTAACTTCCTTCCACGAGTCACCTGTTATCACCATTGCAGTATCGTCTGCGAATGATATCACCTCCCCATTAATATCAGTTCGGAAAGTACTGTTGACGTAAAAAAAAAGGAGGGAATTTAAGACAGTTCGCTGGGGAACGCCGTGAAATATCCTGCTCTCATCATTCAGTGTATCACCTATCACAACCCTCTGAGCATGGTTTTCAAGATAACTCCTGGTCCATTTTATGACAGTGGTATGTATGTTGATTTTATCCATTTCACACAAAAGCCTACCGTGAGACAACGTGCCGAAGGCCTTGGATAGGTCCATTAAAACCACCGAAACCTTTTCAAGCCGATCCAGACCAAGCGCTACTTTTTCAGTCAGACCTACAATAGCATCTTGTGTACTTTTCCCGCCACGAAAACCGATCTGATTCTCGTTTAGTAAACTATTTTCGTTGAACCAGCTAGATAAGTACAATCTCCATGCTTTTTCAATAATTTTGGATATATTTGAGAGAACTGAAATCGGCCTGTAGTTGGCCAACCACTGCGGATCATCCGCCTTATAAAGAGGAACTACATCGGCCGTCTTGTAAATTCGCGGGAAAATCCCTTTGTCAAAACTCAAGTTCCTCAAATAATTCAACGGTTTTTTATTCCTTCTTTTATTGTTTTCAGTGTGAAGACAGTCAATCCATCAAATCCCGGACAAGACCCTCCTTTTAAACTGTCAGTTATTTTTACGTACGATTTCCTCTGAAACCTGATAAAAAGAGTCAGCCGACTTTCCGAAAATCTGTAATTCGTTAGAGTCTCCTAAATCATTCATAAGCTTGGCACCAGTAGTTGAAAAGTAGCCGTTGGACGCATTAGCGATATTATTCCCATCCTGCTGAACACTCAAAACATCCCCAGTCACATTTATGGAATTTAGTTTTTTCGTTGATTTTTTCTTCACTGTGGATTCCTTAATAACCTTCCAAGTTGCTGTAATATTGCTTTGGACTTCTTTTAATATTTTAGAGTAACAGTTATTTTTGGTTGATTTCAATAACGAAGTTAATCTATTTCGATAACTCTTGCAATAGTTATGAAGCTTAGTATCAAAATGGGCACGACGCAGTTTCTTACATAGCCGCTCTTTCCTCCGAACACTTCTCAGCAGACCTGCCGTTATCCACGGTTTCAACTATGTATGTTTATGCGATACCGGATTTTGTACATATTCAGTTGCAGTGATTAGACCCTTCAATTTTTCATGAAATGCAACAGCCGCCCTATCCACATCGTCATTACCAAAGACAACCTCCCAAATTTCCTCCTTAAGTAGTGCAAGGAGCCTTTTGTAATCTATGCGCTTTAATATCTCTTCGGGATTCCAATTCCTTGCATTACTCGAATTCGCAGTTGGGCTAGTACATAAAAGCTAAGAAAAATGATCATTACCTAATGGAGGAGCGCCAAATTATGGCCCTATCCTCATCAGCTCTACTTCTCCTACCTCTTATGAATATGTGATCCAGGATTGGTTCAGCCGTTCAGGCTGTGAAGTTTTCTGTCATTTCCCGGGCAACGCACGCGTAAAAATGGATTCTGACATCGGAACCCCGTTTAGCCGCCCCCCCCCCCCCCCCCAGGAGCACGATGCAAACATTTTCGTCAAAAATCGGACCAGCCGTTTAAGTACTCACAGCTGCGCATTGCTCAAAATGTTCTAAAATAGCCTATTCACTTCCGACAGCATACTGCATATAAACGTAGCAAATTTGGTGAAGATCAGTTGAGCCGTTTGGCAGTAATCGGTTCCGGACAAACAGATAAAAAGATTTATATTTAGTATAGATGATGTTCTTGGAATCGTAACGGCTACCAATATGTTTACTGTGATTTTTGAGCTGTGATTTCACATTTTATTCAGAAAAAATGTAATTATTGCTTGAGTTACTTACTAGAAACCATGTTAGCACATAGTAATTCAACATCAGCCGCACATGATCATGACTTTCAACGACTAGGACTGACATTGCTTCAACATTGTACAAAAGTAATGTACATACTAGTATTTCAACACCTTCAAAGAGATCCCATCCTGATGAGGCATTCATTCATTTCATGAGTTCAAAGGTACCTAAACAATGTTTGAGAACAAAAGTTGTGTAAAATATGTTTTTCAAGTCAAAAATCCAGGGAGGGGGGGGGGGGGGGTTCAGAATCACCAAAACATTGGATAACCACCAAAACTGATATACAATGATGATTCTGGCTGTACGTGATCATTTGGGGCACCATGTAGCACAATTTTTGGTGAGCTCTGTTAAACGCTGGTAGTCGTATCCGACGCAAAACTTAACAACTTAAACTTTAAAAACGGGGTTGGAAGTTGAAAATTACAGCAAAGCAGTAAAGAAAATGAGTTTTGGTGTAAAAAAAAAAAAAAAAAATGCTCTAGTACCTATACTATGGGGTATAAAAGTGTTTCGACATTCCTCCTAATCTGATGCGTGGTTTTACCCAACTTGTTTTTGCCACACACTTCCCGGACCATCCTGTATTACTTTGAGAATTCGCTCATGTGTATGGTGATGCTGCGTGAACCAAATTTTTTTAAATTCATTAATATAATACAGCTGTTGGCTACGGGATATCTCATACCTGCGACAGTAAGCACACGGTATAATCTACCACGAGTTGGTATAAACGTTTAAATTAGAGTCCTCAGGATATTGGATTCACCGAAGTCGTTGGTCACGAGTAATGTTGAATTGAAAGGACTATAACGTAGAAAGGGAATTTAGATTTCATTAAACTGGATCGGATATAACTGCGTATTTTCCGCCTGGAAGGAGAACGTTCCACTGATCCTAGCCTCTCTATGCCTCCCTTCTCTTCTAGATACTACTACTTTTTCCTTGACATTACTTCCTATCTCTCCCATATTCTCACACAAGGAGGCCTCGAGCCCCCATTCCTACATATACTCTCCACTACCATAACCCACCACCCAATATCGCTTCCCCTCCACTATCGTAGCCCCCCCCCCCCCTAAACCAGGATAACATCACTTCCCCTACCAGCGTCTCCCAGACCCACTCCACGAGGGTTCTTACCGTCAACTCCCTCCAACCTATTGTAAAGATTCTGGCATCTTTCCACGTAGATTTCCTTATCTAACCTCTCCACCGACTACTGCTCTTCATCCACCTCGTGCCAAATATCAAAACGGCAGAAATCAACCGTATGAATTAACCTCCTATACCATTTCCAGGTCATATTAAACCTTTTACTCAGAATATTAAACCATTTGCAATTCATAATATCCTTTTCCCATTGGTTTTGAAACTTTTCCAATCCAATTTTTGCCGAGGATTGATTATAGTAAAATAATGGCCCATAGCCATGGTTGGTGGAACCTTTAACTCTGGTGCACATTATTTATTTATGAGTAGTCTCGTCGTCCCACTATGGAGTCGAAGTAAATTTGCTTTAATGAATTCAGCACACGTTGAAAAGAGCACTCCAATATATAGAATTACCCAGTCAAATTAAACTTTTCTTGGCACTACCAATCCCATTTTCCACAATACCATGAACTGTTCCTTCAAGAAGCGAAAAATTTGAGTGTTGCCGAGTTGTGGGCCGACTTCAACTCATTTTTTTTAGAGTAGAGGGGGATGGATGGGACTATAACGAAAAAACGCTGCAAAATTCCTTGTCACATGGGTTTATTATTCTATTGGAGTTCTAGAGATTCTCGTTGGCTGTTCATTTATTTTCATTCATGCGCAATAATTTAAATAGCTATTTTTGATGATTTCCACCAATTTTGGTCCCCAAAACATGAAATAGGTACGCTTTTTTCTTTTTTTTCCAGATCATATTTGAACTTTGGTAGTGCCATTTATTGGTCTTGATTCACCTGTTTACATTTTTTCTAATGTTATTATACACATTGATGGTCATTTCAGACAATTTTCCAGGTTTTTGACTCATAAAAAACCAATTTTGGGAGCTGAACATTTGGTAGAACTAAATTTTCCATTCTTTGGACAAAATCGACTTCATATTCGGTTTTCTCGTCCCCAAAAACATGGAAAACGATATCTCAGAAGCTCATGTTACCAACATGTTGCTAAGACGCAAAAAGTACCTATTTTTACACACATTTTCACTCATAACACCCCTGGGTATATTCCGATCAGGCTGAAAAGTTTCGGGACACAACTAGGGCCCAAATGGAGCATGTGTGCGAAAGAACGAATTTTTTAGACCGAAAATGAAGCCTGTGGACGTGATAGGGCGGACGGCGGACGGCGTACGGCGAACGGCGGACGGCGGAAGGACATTGCATTTTTGGAATCTACGCACCTTGAAACGGAAAAGAAAAAAGTTTGAGGGGGTGTTATAAAAATTTTTTGCTGAGCGAATACATAGGTGTATTATTCACATAATAATAAACCAAAATGAAACATGATTTGAGCCTATTCAACTTATTGTGCTTAACCCACGGTACCTAACTTACTTAACTGACTTGTCAATTTTCTGATTCGTCTGTCAGTAATAGAAAAAACGCTGCAAAGTCCATGTCACATGAGTTTATTATTCTACTGGACATACGTACAGAAATTTTGGCTGTTCATTTATGGTTTCATTCGTGTGCAGTTATTGAAATGGCTATTTTTGATGGTTCCATCAGTTTTGGCCCCCATAAACACGAATTAGGCTCGGCTTTTCCTTTCAACAGATTATTTTTGATCGTTGATAGTACCATTTAATTGCCTTGATTCATCTGTTCATGCAACTTCTAGTGTTATTATACAAATGTATTGTGATTTCAGACAATTTCCAATGTTTGTGACTCATAAAAAATGTATTTCGGGAGCTTAACCCTCGTTAAAACCTTAATTCTCCACTCTTTGCTCAAAATCAACCACATATTCGGTCTTCTCGCCGTAAAAAACATGGAAAACGATACTTAACAAGCTCATGTTCACTAAAACCTCGAAAATCCCTTGAAAACCCCTATTTTTACACTCATTTTTTTCCCATATCACCCCTGGGTCTATGCCGATCGGGCTGCCATGTTTCGGAGGACAACTAGGAGCCAAATGTGTTCCCAAATGGGGTCCCGAACTGTGTGCGGAAAAACGACGATTTTAGACCAAAATTTAACGTAAATTTAAGGCTGGAACTTCCTTAGAACCTCAATTTTCCACTCTTTGGTCAAAATCGACTTCATATTCGGTCTCCTCGTCCCAAAAACATGGAAACCAATACCTCAAAAGCTCATATTACAAAAATGTTACTACAACACAAAAAGTACCCATTTTTATACACATTTTCATTCATAACATCCCTGGGTATATTCCGATCGGGCTGCAAAGTTTCGGGACTCAACTAGGGCCCAAATTGAGCCTGTGTGCGAAAGAACGACTTTTTTAGACCGAAAATGAAGCCGGTACACGTGATACGGCGGACGGACATTGCATTTTTGGAATCTACGCACCTTGAAACGGAAAAGAAAAAATTTTGAGGGGGTGTTATACAAATTTTTTGCTGAGCGATTACATAGGTGTATTATTCATTGAATAATAAACCAAAACGCTGCAAATTCCTTAACACATGGGTTTATTAATCTACTGGACGTACCTACCGAAATTTTGCCTGTTAATTTATTGTTTCTTTCATGTGCAATTACTGAAATGGCTATTTTTGATGGTTTCCACCAATTTTGGCCCCCAGAAACCCCAATTAGGCTCGGTTTTTTTAAAAACAGATTATTTTCGATCATTGAAAGTACCATTTGATTGTACTGATTCACCTGTTGATACTACTTCTAGTGTTATTATACAGATGTATGGTGACTTCACACAATTCCCCATGTTTTGGACTAATAAAAAATGAATTTCGGGAGCATAATCTTCGTTACAACCACGATTCTTCACTCTTCGGTCAAAATCAACCTGATATTCGGTCTTCCCACCCTAAAAAACATGGAAAACGATACCTCACAAGCTCATGTTCACTAAAATCTCAAAAATCCCTCGAAAATCTCTATTTTTACATCCATTTTTCTCCCATAACACCCCTGGGTGTATTCCGATCGGGCTGCCGTGTTTCATAGCACAACTAGGACCCACATGTGTTCCCAAATGGGGACCCAAACTGTGTGCGGAAGAACGACAATTTTAGACCAAAATTTAACAAAAATTTAAAGGTTGATACTTCGTTAGAACCTCAAAGTTCCACCCATCGGTCAAAATTGACTTCATATTCGGTCTTCTCGTCCCAAAAAACATGGAAAACGGTACCTCAAAAGCTCATGTTACTAAACCACAAAAATTACCTATTTCTATACCCATTTTCACTCCCCTGGGTATATACCGATCGGGCTGCCAAGTTTCGGGACACAACTAGGGCCCAAAAGGAGCACGTGTACGAAAGAATGAGTTTTTTAGACCGAAAATGAAGCCGGTACACGTGATACGGCGGACGGACATTAAATTTTTGGAATCTGCGCACCTTGAAACGTAAAAGAAAAACTTTTCTTGGGGAGTGTGGAGTGGGGGGAGTTATACAAATTTTTTGCTGAGCGATTACATAGGTGTATTATTCACAGAATAATAAACCAAAATGGACATCGTCACGTGATTAAACATGAAAAAATAAATTACGTTATGCGGTTTTTGGAAGGGGGAAAAAAAGAAAGAAAAACTTGATTTTCGCGTTTTGCATATCGCTTGCGCACACATGCGCTTTGATTTTCGCATTCTACGCCAGAAACTAAAGGTATCAATTTCGAGAAACTTTTTAATTTCCCCTAAGCATTAAGACAGGAATCACCAATGGTTCATCTTAAATCGGACCCCCTGTAAATGCATGATTCAACATACAAATGCATGAATAAGATAAAATATACGACACCATTGGGAAATAATAATCCAACAATTTTGTGAGACTGCCCATCGAAAATCCGATGAAATCAAGTTGAAGTGTTACTGGTCTAACAACAACAATCCATCGTGTTATGATTTCTGGCATTTGTGTGAATATTCAAATGAAAGCCTCTGATCTCAATTTGATTGCGGGTTCATTCGGCAGCCGTGGAAGCTACAACCCTCGTATCAAGGGGATTGGCGCAGTGATGCAATGGGATTGTTGGATGGGATGATGGCTGAGTCAGTAGCGTGAAGGTATGTAGTACGAGGGGGGGGGGGGGGGGGGAGAAGTAGTTATGTTAATGGGGGGGGGGGGGGGGGCGCACCGAGTCTCGCTAACAAGCTGGTCGGCCAGGTGCGCGGAAATGGCTCTAAATAATTGTGATAGGCGCGGA
The DNA here is from genome assembly GCA_954871275.1 of Leptopterna dolabrata. Lineage (NCBI taxonomy): Eukaryota > Metazoa > Arthropoda > Insecta > Hemiptera > Miridae > Leptopterna > Leptopterna dolabrata. Next base: position 28,415,369 of record OX940974.1, on the reverse strand, counting down.
TAACCCCTCATCAGTCGGATTAGCATCCATCCAATTCCACGCATTGGCCACAGTCACAAGCCCGCCAACAGCAAGAAACATACTAACAGCGGAAAAGTTTCACTATCAAATAATTATAATTTCCATGGCACAACTCGTTATCAACTACCTACTGAAGGTTTAGACTCTTCGTATTCTACCGTTCAACTTCGGTAGACACTTTGCCAAAACTGTCGCTTCTACTGCATATTTCACGTCCTTATACTCAACGTACAACACTTCCCAATAATGGACACTTTCCAAAAGAGAATACTGTTACTGGGACGGAGCACATTTTGGTCATTTGTAAGTGAGAAAACCTCCCAACAGCGGACACTACAAACGGATACTGTGTTTGTGTGTTTAGATGTGTGTATATAGGTACTATATAGGTGTATATAGGCTACTAAGACTTTGAAACGCTCATAACTTTACGAAAAAACGCTGCAGTCCTCGTCACATGGGTCTATTATTCTACTGGACATACCTACAGAAATGCGGGCTGTTCATTTATTGTTACTTTCATGTAAAATAATTGAAATAGCTATTTCTGGTGGTTTCCACCAATTTTGGCCCCCGAAACTTGAATTAGATATGTACGCTCCTTTTTTTTTTCAAATTATCTTTGATCATTGGTAGTGCCATTTAATCGTCTTGATCCACGTGTTGACACTTTTCCTAGTCCTATTTCGCAGGTTTTTGACTCATAAAAAATCAAATTTGGGAGCTGAACATCTGGTACAACCTCAACTTTCCACTCCTTGGTCAAAATCGACTACATATTCGGTCTTTTCGTCCCCAAAAACATGGAAAACGATACCTCAAATGCTCATTTTACTAACATGTTACTAAAACACAACAATGTACCTATTTTTGTGCACATTTTCACTCATAACATCCCTAGGTATATTCCGATCGGGCTGAAAATGTTTGGGACACAACTAGGGCCCCAATGGAGTATGTGTGTGCGAAAGAACGACTTTTTTAGACCAAAAACGAAGCCGGTACACGTGATACGGCGGACGGCGGACGGACATTGCATTTTTGGAATCTACGCACCTTCAAACGGAAAAGAAAAAATTTTGAGGGGGTGTTATAAAAATTTTTTGCTGAGGGAATACATAGGTGTATTATTCACAGAATAATAAACCAAAATCGGTCGACACGAGCTGAAAATTTAAAGATCCAGGGGGGGGGGGGGGGGGGGATCCAGATGCTCCCATATCAATTTCATTACATTCCAACTGTAACATTCTTCCGCGCATATGCAAACGTGTTCTAAGGGAAAAGCCCATCTACCGAAGAAAAATCGTCTAAAACATCTGAAATTTCAGCGATAAATGTGGGTTGACACCTGGATGATCGCATATACGCTCCATAAAAATCTGACGATAACTTTCATCAACACGTGCGCAAACGCGTAACGCCCGTGACTAAACGAAAAAGTGGTCGAAAGGGTTGAAATTTATAGGTGTATTAAAATAGTTCGTGCACTTAATAGTTACGAGGAAGTTATAAGCCACACCTGGGCAGGTTTCCATCGTGAATCCCGACTTACCGGATTCCCTGCGTCATATTACAACATGTATATTCGATATTTTCTAGTTTCACGTGGTCATAATATTAAAGAAAATTTTCTTTACATAATTTATTCCTTGTCCGGATGAAGATTCAAACAAATCCCTGCTCACGATGGAATTTGCTAGAAATGCAGTGGAACGAACGAGGGACTCCGGGAAGCGTCAAGTTGTGGGAGTTGGAGCTCCTCTCTGGGGAAGATTGATGGGATCAATAAAAACGACTGGGTATTTTGCATGAAGTAGTATCCGGTGATTTCTCTTGGAAGGTGCTAATGACGACGATCAATCAAAGAGTTCATTCATCGGGCGACCAGACCACTCCTTCATCACCTCGCGCTCCCACGCTAGGCGACGCATCCCCCCCCCCCCCTCAACGACAACTCTCCTTCATCATACTACAATTTTGGTTTATTATTCTCTGAATAATACACCTATGTAATCGCTCAGCAAAAAATTTTTATAACCCCCCCTCAAACTTTTTTCTTTTCCGTTTCAAGGTGCGTAGATTCAAAAAACGCTGCAAAGTCCTTGTCACATGGGTTTATTATTCTATTGGAGTTCTAGAGATTTTTGTTGGCTGTTAAATGTATTGTTTCTTTCATGTGGAATGATTGAATTAGCTATTCCTGATGATTTCCACCAATTTTGGCCCCCAAAACATGAAATAGGTACACTTTTTTTTTCCCCAGATCATCTTTGATCATTGGTAGTGCGATTTAATGGTCTTGATTCAGCTGTTTACACTTTTTCTAATGTTAGTATACACATTGATGGTGATTTCAGACAGTTTTCCAGGTTTTTGACTCAAAAAAACCAATTTTGGGAGCTGAACCAATGGTAAAACCTCAATCTCCGCGTCTTTGGTCAAAATCGACTTCATATTCGGTCTTCTCGTCCCAAAAAACATGGAAAACGATACCTCAAAAGCTCATTTTACTAACATGTTGCTAAAACGCAAAAAGTACCTATTTGTACTGTACGCATTTTCACTCATAACACCCCTGGGTATATTCCGATCGGGCTGAAAAGTTTCGGGACACAACTAGGGCCCAAATGGAGCATGTGTGCGAAAGAACGACTTTTTTAGATCTAAAATGAAGCCTGTACACGTGATACGGCGTACGGCGTACGGCGGACGGCGGACGGACATTGCATTTTTGGAATCTACGCACCTTGAAACGGAAAAGAAAAAAGTTTGAGGGGGTGTTATAAAAATTTTTTGCTGAGCGAATACATAGGTGTATTATTCACAGAATAATAAACCAAAATGCAATGTCCGTCCGCCGTCCGCCGTCCGCCGTATCACGTCTACAGGCTTCATTTTCGGTCTAAAAAAGTCGTTCTTTCGCACACATGTTCTATTTGGGCCCTAGTTGTGTCCCGAAACTTTTCAGCCCGATCGGAATATACCCAGGGGTGTCGTGAGTAAAAATGTGTGTAAAAATAGGTACTTTTTGCGTTTTAGCAACATGTTGGTAACATGAGCTTTTGAGGTATCGTTTTCCATGTTTTTGGGGACGAGAAGATCGAATATGAGGTCGATTTTGGCCAAGGAGTGGAAAATTGAGGTTGTACCAGATGTTCAGCTCCCAAAATTGATTTTGTATGAGTCAAAAACCTGCGAAATCGTCTGAAATCACCATCAGTTTGTAGAATAACACTAGAAAAAGTGTCAACACGTGGATCAAGACGATTAAATGGCACTACCAATGATCGAAGTTAATTTGAAAAAAAAAAAAGGAGCGTACCTGATTCGTGTTTTGGGGGCCAAAATTGGTGGAAACCATCAGAAATAGCTATTTCAATTATTTCACATGAAACAAACAATAAATGTACAGCCAACATTTGTGTAGAATAATAAACCCCATGTGACAAGGACTTTGCAGCGTTTTTTCAGTATTCTAACGTGAAAAATCGTTCGAGTAACGTGAGTTCGCTATTGCAATGGGTCCAAAATATTTGGAAACCTTTTCGATTCCTTTCCTTCTTGGAAGGATTACAACATTCACATCAATGTACAGGCACATACTATATGGATGTGTGTCCTTTCGGACAGTATCCACTTTGTGGATGCTATTCGAAGTGTTCTTCCGGATAGTATCAAATTTGGTCACGGGATGAAAAAGCCATAAAGTTCCAGTCAAGCAGCATGGCTATAGGAGCGAATTTTCACAGAAATATTCGTGCTATTGTGTAAAAATATGATATACCTAGCGCGAAACCATGCCGCTTTTCGTAACAATATAATTATTTCGTGATATTAGCCATTTTGACCATGTTTGAACCATATAAAGTCAAATATGAACTACTCTTTTTGGTGAAAAATATTTTCTTCATCGAAATATTCCCTCTGTCGTTAATCACCATCCCACACAACGTCAGGTGAATTAATATTGATTATAGCCCTTAACAGAGATTTCTAACCCCCAAAAATCCAAATTTGACTCCTATTCTGTATGAAAAACTACTGAAATGGGCGAACGGGTGTCCTGTATAGCCACGTCTTGGTGGTTCTGGAAAGCAGGGATGATCGAAATAGTTTCAGATTTGCATAGTAGGCGCTGTTTCCTGCCAATAATAGATGACTACCATGGTTTTTTATATAACATAACGTAATTCGAGCAAAAAAATTTTTTTCTCAAAATGTGGGTCTAACTGTAGATTTTGAGGATACAAAATCTCTCAAAAATTGGAAAAAGAGGTAAGAAGTCACATACAACACCTACTACAACTTCATCAAACCGTCAATGGATGAAACAGAGAATTGCTTCAATCGTCTTCAATATTATCTCTCAAAAACAGTGGGTCAAATCGATTGGGGGGGGGGGGGGGAACAATCCCCTCAAATCAAGATCGTCTCAAAGTTTGCTAAAAGCCATCAACGCATATTCGAAAATTCTGTCATTTTTCATCATGCATACTAAGTTGAACTTTTTGTTATGTTGTTGGTTAATTAGTCGACTAGGAAAACAAGCTCCCTCAAAGTTTGTTGGCTCACGTTTAAATTAACCTCCCCGCACTGTGCTATTCCTGGGTTTTAGGGATACAAACTAATCCAAGCTATTCTAAAGGAAAATTTTGACGCTAATGCCGTATTTTGCCGAACTTCAGGGAGGCTCATTCTTCACACTATGACTCTGCATGTTTGTCTCTTCTGAAAAACCGACCCTCAGGACCGGTCTTGTGACTTGATATTTGAGCATATAGCTACTCATACCACCGGGATCAATCCACAGTGTCTGGTGGCATGACGGTAACGGGAGCTAACTACGGGTTTCTCACAATAACATTTCGGGGTATACCTACTTTAGACTTAGCCCTTCTAAATTTCCTCAATACTATATGACAACGCAACAGCATGAAGGGGGCAGAGACGCGTCAGGCATCGGCAATGGCGCCGCAAAACAGTTTTTAAAAAACAGTGAATTTTCTATATTATTCTCACGACTTGAAATTTGTAGGATCTATCGTTGAACCGGCAGTGGCGCCATAAGTTTCAAAAACAGCCTATTTTGGCTGCTAATTGTCGACTTGGGCCGTAGTTGTGGTGTGGGGTTTTGGAGTATAGGTACCTAAAATATGAATTCCGGCCACGCCACTAGCACCTCTAGTGCAAGCAGTGACTCATGTAAGACGAGTCCACGTGTTTGGAATTGACTTTTCCCACAAAATGATGGTTTTGTTGGCATTTATTGCAAACGCAAGGTGTCAAGAAGTTTGAGTTACATTCCGGTACCACTGATGCGTAAATGTTGCATGTTTTTCTTAGCATACCTACATGAGGTCAGCTGGCCCTCTAGTACCTACCTATACATATACTGTGTTCCTATTACCAGACCCATAAAGTTTCAGTATCATGCTGCTGCCTCAAAGCCAAAAATTTGTTTGTTTGAGAAGTGATATTCACATGTCGAATTGAGCAAATTAAAATAAATTTTCAACTAACAGTAACATGAATTCCATGGATCAGTTGCTGTAAAGAAACATGAACTATAAATTGAATCTAATAGAAATCAAGCTTCTTAATCTTTGACCTTGTGTTGATCATATCTTTGAGAGCTATTGTCATACCTTTGACGTTGACAACAGTTTTCTCCTAAGATATCCTCCAATAAACACGACCACATAATTTTCCCTGTTCACGAGCCGAATAAACAGCTGAATCGAATTTCCTACTAGAGACCAGTAGTTGTAGACAACTGATTTCGTCGATTACGCAGCAGCGAGGCCAATTTCCATCAGATGCAGGTCCACAGGAAGATGGAGAACTTGTTATTCATATTATTCCACAGAAATAAGCCTCTTATGCCGCTCCTCTGAAGCTAAGAAGACCCTTCAAAGGACGTTGAAGGGGTAATGGAGTAAAAAGTAAAAATAGGTTACTCTCCGCGTCTTAGGCTTCTCCCTAATTCCCCGCTAGTCTCGCTCTTTGCAAGTTGGAAAATGTTTCTATTCTACCGCGTTTTTATCACTGATGTTCAAAATGTGATTACTTGTTGTTTCTTATGAATAATATAATTATTGACTATAACTGGCCTCAGCTAGAAAATACAAAATATTATAATTCGCCAAAATTAGGTTCCTCGACCTTATCGATGAGGTTCATTTAAGGCTTTTACACGGCCATTCTGACGATCAGGTGTGGTGCAACCCCCCACATAGCATTCATTCCGAACCGGCAATGATCAACAAACGCACTGGAGCTTTTTCTCAGTCACATAAAAGTGTTATCGGGCCTTTCTACATAGGCCACACCTACCTACCAATACACTGGAGCCTTAGATAACATAGCCCACATGTATTGTATCAATGCACTGGAGCCTTATAACTAAAGACCGAATTTATATCAGCATAATGCCCCGAATATGCCATAGAATATGCAGTGAAAATTAATGAAATATGCAACAAAAAAATATTGTGAAATTCGAGAAATTAAGTTCAATACTTGGAAAAACCACTCTACCAGTAAGTTTCAATAAGGAATGATCTGAATGAAATTCTCATTTCATAAATATTTTGTAATAAAATTGATGCTTTAACGGAACATTATTTTTTTACTATGGAACATTATTGTTTTATTAAGTTTAGATCTTGTATTATGTATATAGAATCTCTAAAAATCATTTTTGTTGTATAAAACATTTGCTGAATAAAAAAAAATTGAATTGAATTGAAATTTAATTTTCTTTCCGTCACCAAAATCGTCTGCCAATTCGAGTAGGCAGTATAGCTTCCTCACTTGAATCACATGAACGTATAGACCAGTTGTGTAGGTTCATTTTGATACAGGAACATCTGCGATCCAACCCACGTGTACCCTCAAAATGTCAGCTCTCTACGACTATTTTTCGCGCAGTTAGAAGCGTTACAAGGAAACGGTAAACATTTCATGTTCGCGCACGCGCAGACGAATGAAATTCATATGGACCTATCAAGGTACTATTCCTGATCGACCCTCCAAATCTGAACTCATTTCAAAGATATAGTTATTGGCGGTAGTTATTGGCGTTTCAAGTAGTTCACGTTTGCGCATGCGCAGACAAAACGATTTCCATGATTTTGAAATGGGACCATTTGCGTTCGAAATTTAGCTCTCTATGACTACTTTTCGCGCAATTAGAAGCATTACAAGAAAATGGTCAACATTTCATGTTCGCGCATGCGCAGACGAAAGTTACAATACGATTCCAATGAAATTCATTTGGAACTATTAGAGTACTATTCCTGATCGACCCTCCAAGTTTGACTCATTTCAACGATATTTAAAGTTGTTACGGGCGTTTCACGTATTTCACGGCTGCGCATGCGCAGACGAAAGGTACAGTACTTTTCCAATCATTTTTGTATGGGGTCATCTGTGACGCAATCCGCATCTACCCTCCAAATTTCAGCCAATTTCGACCATTACTTCGGGTAGTTATGGGCGTTACAAGGAATTACCACAGACAGAAGGACAGACAGACACGGAACCAAAAATGTTCCTCGATGCCTGAAACGCAAAATGGATGTGGAAATTTTCATTTTGGAGGTAATTTTTTTTACTCAGTCACGAATACAAGGCTCGGTAGTGAGGAAGCAAAGTCGTTAAAAGTTATTGATTGTTTATAAAATATGCATCATTACGATTTTTCTCCCGAATATGCAATAATATGCAGCAACAGTTCGAATAAGCAAAAATATGCAGAATAAAATTCAAATCAGGGCATCTACAGAAGGCAACTCGGATAAAGGAAGAATTTGCGCTAGCATTAGATGAAGCGAAATGGATATGCAAATGCATAGAAATCCGGTCTCTACTTATAACATACCCCACACCCACATGTATTAATTGTATCAATGCACTGGAGCCTTTCCACGCAGGCAACGTGAACAACAAGAGCGTTGCACTGATTTGCCCGTACTGCACAACTAGTTCGTTTGTATCAACCCGTATAACTTCGTAATTTTTGCAAATTAATGAGTTGGAGAACATTTAAGTGACATAAATTAGAACACCTATGAAAATGATACGAGGCAACATTGACTGCTCGTTCAAGTAACAAACAACACATTGACTGCTCGTTCAAGTAACAAGTAATAAACATAAATAATGAACTTACTCAATAATTTATGTCTTCAACTTAAAGGAACATCACTCACCTGAAACACAGAAACAAAACAGTTGTTGAAACATCTTATTCAGTATCAATGATTATATTACGATTATTTTGGGTAACTATACAGGTGGTGTTAGCCCAACGGTCAGCAAAACACTCGACGTGTTATATACAGAATTTCACGCCTCCCGAGTAACCATTTTCATGGGTCCCTGAATTCACCTTACCTTTTCTAAGGAGAAAAATTATGTATTATTTTTCATAACTTTTGAGTTTTTGTGGGCAAAAAAAAACACAAAAAAGCTCAAATCAACCAACACCTCTGAAAACGTTGTGGTAAACTGAATTCCGCGTCAAAAAAGATCGAACTGACCTCTCAAGGTCAGATGTTGCGTTTAATATATTTATGTATAGTTGGGGAAAAGTTTTGTTTGTAAGCTGCATTTCTTCATCATAGCTGAAAAGTGAACCTCGAATTCAAAATAAGATAGAGGTAGGTTTGCGGTATGGGGCTCAACTTTCAAGCTGCCGCACAGTTAGACGGACACATACAATTATCAGAAGCCGAAAAATCACACAATTTGTAAGTTTCAACGTGGATTTTTTTTTTTTTTTTTTTTGGCATTAGCCAGTAGCCATAGCCATGAAAAAGTTTTATTCATAATACATTTTTACAAAGCTTCCGTCATATTAAAAGAATTTCATTTACAAAATTTAAAATAAAAATTCTAACAATAGATAATAGATATTTGACGGTGAATAATCCGAACTGCCATGAAAGTCAATTACAGTTCGTAAACTCATACCGAAAGATAACACGTTATATTTACTTACTTGCGCTTTTCCAAACAACTGTTCTAATCAGTGTTTAAAATAGAAGTGTAGGAAAACGGGTGTTTTAAAAGACGTTTTAAATACGAAATGAACGTTAGAAAAGACGTAGAAGAAAATGCGTTTATTTTCGACTGCTTTCTCCAACTGCATTTCCATACTGTCCATGTAATAGATAATCATGAATTAATCGTCCATTCCCTTCCGTGGTGAAGGGGTGGGGCTCGAATATTTGATTGTACCTACTGCTTAAAACGCCGTTTTAAAACGATTCAAACTGTTTTAGACGCCCACTTGAAAAAATGGCTACTTGGGTTATGTTACAAAAGCTAAAAATAACCAGCTTTCAAAAGAAGGAAATCGCCTTTCGGTTGGAATGTACCCACTAACAAATTTTATAAAAAGGGTTTTCATTAATTCATTTGTTTTCAAACAGTTGGACTCCGTCCTGAGCCCTCACAAAACCTTTTCAAACACCGTGAAACGATTCGAACAGTTTCCTCCTCGAATCGTTCCTCACTCTGCGTGTTCCAGGGGGAGTAGAGCGGCAGGCAACATCAAACAGAAGCGTCCCAAGTTGAGGAGACCTAAATATAAGAGAAACACCAGAGACCTTCATGGTGCATTGCATTATAAATATCTAAATACGGAAGGGAAGAAACATCGACCAAGCGTCATTTAGGGCTCCAAGGGTCCATTAGGGCTCCCTAGGAAGTTAATTTCTCTTAGTCTGTATACTGAACTAAGACTCCACTTTGTTGGTCGGCCGCTGGTTTAAAATGAATGAACGCGGTCGGTAAAGGATTCCGTGAAGGGGGATTTCAATCCTGCGTCAGCTCTCGTTCTCTTCAACGAGCAGGCATCGTAATTCCACCTTGACGAATTTCCTATCGATACCTACAAGATAACACGCCCCCTCGACAGAAATCGGCCACCTTGTGGCCATGGTAACGATATCGTTACATTAGATTATGAAGTGGGTACCCAAAATAATGTGCGTTCGACAAAGTCGAAACCGGGACGGGTAACCGGGCTAGCGTTTCGTGCGGGCATCAATACTAAGTTTGATCAGACAGATACTTTCCCCGGCCACCTTCTTTTCCTTTTCATCCTCACTGTAAGTTCTTATCACATGAGGACCTTGCAAGGTTGTTTCTACGATTGACTTTGTATCAGAGAGGGGCCTCGTAAATATCTGGAAATTTCAGTTCCTAAGCTTTCAGTAATTAACGACTTCCGATTATCTGGAAATTCCACACATGCCTTCCACACATGCTCTATCTTACAGGAGACGAAATGTTTGAAAAAATTCCGTGTCAGTCCACTTCTGATGAGTGATAACTGTGATAACTGTAATGATACAGATGATGACGCCATTTTTTGCAAGTTCCTGCTTCACTACCAATAGAAAACGGGTTCAGCCTCAACAGTGATGACCTCCTGGATTTGACGGTACATGTAACCTTGTCGCAACCCTGAACTTACCGCATCAATAATCGATCATCACTTTATGTAGTGGACCACGGCCGGCTTCAGAGAAGGCCGCGGCCGTAGAGAATTGGCAACGTCGCACTTCAGGCCGGCCGCGACACCACCCACCAATGAGCCTAGGTTTGTTTATTTCCCGGTTTCGATAGTTTACCTATAGATCTTCTCGCGAAAATTATTTTCAACAGTAATATTGTTAACACAAGATGTTGTTTTTAATGAAAACAGAATGCAGGAAAATTGGGTCGTGCCAGAGTGCAAAAATAATTAGGAATGTACAAAAGAATATGTGACTTCGTTTCGTTTTCCCAAGGATGAAGAGAATAAGTGGATTCTTGCGATTCCCCGTACTAATTGGGAACCAAAACCAAGGTCAGTGGTTAGTATGTATTACATATTTCCGAAAATGATTTAGGTACAGTAGGTAAGTAGGTACAGTCAACAGGAAGAATAGAAAGAATGGACCCTTGCAAAACCTAAAGATACCCACCTACAGTGCTTTCCATCATTCAGCTAGAGTGATGGTATGACAATAGAATATTCTTTGACATTCGTCATTGAATATTATGAACATTTTAATCTCTCAAGAATTCAAGGATAAGTTTTTGAAGGCTCCTAACCGAAAAGACATCGTAACATTTGTCTCAGAGAGATCGCATTCCAAATTAGAAGACAGCAATACGTGCGGTCAATGTGATTATGAACCATTACTCCAAGAATGTTCGTGATCAAAAATCGAAGAATGCTGCAAAATCCTTGTCACGTGGGTTTATTAGGTATTCTATTGGACATCAAAAAAGCTGGCTATTCATTTACTGTTTATTTAATGTGCAATAATATTGATATAGCTATTTTTGGCATTTTTCACAAATTTTAGCCCCAAAAACTCGAATTAGGCTCCTATTTTTGACAAATTATCTTCGACCATTGAACTTCATTGAATTGTCCGGATTCGCTTCTGAGTTATTATACAAATTTCCAGTGATTATAGCCATTTTTACAGGGTTTTGACCCATAAATATTGAATTTTGAGAGTTAAAACTTCGGTAGTACCTCAATACTTCACTCAGTGGTAAAAATCAACTTCATATTTGGTCTCCTCACCCTAAAAAACACGGAAAACGATATATCACAAGCTCATTTCACTAAAACATGAAAAATACCTAATTTTGCACTCATTTTTCACCCATAACACTTCTCGATGTTTTCCGACCGGACTGCCGAGTTAGGGGACACAGCAAGGGCCCAAATGGAGCCTGTGTGCAAAAAGAACGTTTTTTTTTTTTTTAAAGACCGAAAATTAAGGTAGATATATCGATGACACGGCGGACGGACATTGCGTTTTTGGAGTCTACACACCTGGAACCGAATACATAGCTGGTATTTGGAGAATAATTAACCAAAATGACAGTCCCAAGTTGAAGAAGTTCCAGAAGTAGAATACTATAAGCAAACTATAATTAATTCACGTTCCATTTCCTTTTCTCCAACTCATCTTGCTTGTTCCTTTCTGTTGTTTTAGGTATTAGTTCAGTACCTTTCTTTTAAATAATGCATCATTCAGAAGACAGTTGTTTTCATTAATTATACCTACTCGCAATATACAGGTACAATAATAAAATAAGTGAAGGATTCATTCAGGGAGCTAAAAGAACGCAGTGGTTACGAAAGGGGCCTGAACCAAGAAGCTATTACAGCGTTGCCAAATCTTGCGCCGCGGCCTTCTCTAAAGCCGGCCATGAGAAAACCCAAAGTTTTCATCACTTTTCAAAGGAACATCAACGTATATGACACAGACAGAGACGTATGGAACAGATTCGTATCTATGAGAAATTTGTGCAACTGCCATTATGATGTGCGAATTTATGGCTGTTCGATGCCTACCGCTCTGATAAGCATGTTTCCCCAGCACAAGTCTCATTTAAAGGGGGATGACAGCATCATAATGTGAAAAAAAGATTTATAGTGCACCATTTTTGTGTACAATGCAAAATATTTTTTTTAATTAAAAAATACAAATAAATAAAATAGTACAATGGGTTTTGTGATAAATAAATCAATTAGGTATACATGATTCAAGAATTCTATCTATAATTTAGTTTGCCTTTGCTCATGCGCAGTGGCCGTCATACCAATCATCCGATCATGGCGAAATTCATGGGGACGATCTAGGAGCTATATACCCTAACTACCAACCAACTTTTAGCAAAATCTGGACTTTTGGTTGGAGAAAGTGAGCACAGTGGATTTCATGTTAGCGAATTTGCAGTGCCCATATCAACGATCCGATCGTTCTGAAATTTGTAGGAGACAATCTGGGAGCAACACCCCAATTTCCCACCGCATTTGAGAAAATCGGGCAATTGATTCGTGAGAACTGAGTACCTCGGATTTAGCGATTGCGCATGTGCAGTGGCCGTACCAATGATCCGATCGTTTTGAATTTATATGCCCAGAACCATCGAGTGAGCCCAAAATACACCTCCTATAGAACATTCATATTCTGAATTACCTATTATTACATCATTCTAATGTGGCAGAATAGTGCTATGAACTTAAGATTCATATATAAAGAAAAATCTTTCATTAGAAAATGCCCACATGAGCAAGTCTCTCATTCCAAGATAGAAATTCGCCCTTAATAAACAAAGTCATTAAACAAAAAATCAACATTGACCAATTTAGAAACCCTACAGAGAGAGCCAAAAACATCAAAGAAAACATCAATTTTATCATTTAATCATAGACAAAGAATTAACATGATCATTACCAAAATTACGGATTAAAGTAACCAAAACAGACAACCCCAAAACAGCCTCACAAACAGAAAAAGTTAAAAAGATTTATAGGGAACAATCTACGGCCCGACCCGTACGATCCTTGAAAATTTCTAAACTGTCAAAACTACACTTCCTCTACCTTGGTAGACTCCAAAGCGAAACAAACTCTAAAACGGAAAAGAAACTTTTTTAAATTGTACATATACTAAAATTTCAAAATTGATTAAAAACGGGTTTCATGATCATGATCAAGGATACAGAACATGAAAGTTGGGGGGGGGGGGGGGCTTTGAATTTTTCCAAATAATTCCCCCCCCCCCTCCATTCTCCTTTATAATAACTTTTATCATTAATTAAAATAGATCTTTTCAGCCAACACTATTATTTCGCAAAGCAATTTCACAGTGATATGACTGAATTTGGCGCGGAATGACCGATTTCTCCGTGGAAACGCCCTTTGGAGACGTGGAATGATGCGTACTTACCAACTCTTGTTCCGTGTTAGGGTACTCCCAATGAACCAGCAGGGTCACTCAAAATGGTGATAGTTCTTCCTTTTTATTTATAATTCCTCGTTTCCTTCGTTTACTTTTCACAGAAAAAAAAGACGCTCACATTAGTAAAATATTCATTCCCTCTCTCTCCGACAGCGTAGAAAATGAAGATTTGTTTTGGCAACTTCCTCTAAAAACTTCCGTCACGGTCTGAATAATACAGACAGACTCGAGCTGCATCTCCCAGAAATTTTGGCGATGCCTGCTGGCCCCGTGCTCGGTTGATGCCTCCTAGACCTCGCAGACGGAATACTCAAATTGTAGCTGCTCGCCGTTTTCTTGCAGGATTTTATCCATTATTTATCCGACGGCACGAACTCACCTCCTTCCGCCAGGATCCAGTTGTCGGTTGTAAATCTTCCAGAAAGAAACCCGTTCGGTCATAAAAACTTTCACTTGTCCGTTCGATCCCGTGCGGCCTATGCATATATTTTACGAATTCACAGCGAGAGTCTCCTCCACTCGCGAGTCTTAATTCAGTTCGGTGGCCGTAATTCCAATGCAAATTATTCAGATAAAAAGCACCCCCTCCCCCCACTCAGAATGTTTAAGTTAATGGAAAAATACCTTTAGTTTACGATGGTGGTCTAGATAATAATTCCGCTCCCTTCCGCCTTTATCCTGCCGCCCCCAGCCTGAGTTATTCATCCCAGCCAGGCGCCTCCACCACAACTTATTAACTGTTGAGATACGTAAAGGTCCGCCTTTTAGCCCTGAAACTTCCATTCCTCTAAAATTACTACAATATTCCCGAACAGCCACCCTAGACCTTACTATTCTTTCCACTTTCATTAGGGGCATCCAGGCATCCAAAATCCTCTTGAGGCCCTTCATACGACAATGGATAATTTTCCCTCTACGCCGAGTTTCCAAGAAAGTTGAGTCATTGGAACGGCCACAAATGCGTGGTGTTGGAGAATTTTCAGAGAAGTTGCACGAAAACTCGTATTAAACGCCCCGAATTTCACATGTTGTACTGTACTTATAGGTTTGAGGTAGTTTCCTGAATCCAAACCGAAAAATCGGAATAACAAAAAAGTAGGTAACGTACCTAAGCAATACTTACTACATAATGAATGTTTTCTAGATTCAACACAACAGCTTCCATGTCTACCGAGGTGAAGGAACCGTTGTGATAACTTTTGGCAGGAACAAAATGCTGCCCCAACATCTTGTTGTAGTCCCAACATTTTTTGGTTTATTATTCTGTGAATAATACACCTATGTATTCGCTCAGCAAAAAATTTTTATAACACCCCCTCAAAATTTTTTCTTTTCCGTTTCAAGGTGCGTAGATTCCAAAAATGCAATGTCCGTCCGCCGTCCGCCGTACGCCGTATCACGTGTACAGGCTTCATTTTTGGTCTAAAAAAGTCGTTCTTTCGCACACATGCTCCATTTGGGCCCTAGTTGTGTCCCGAAACTTTTCAGCCCGATCGGAATATACCCAGGGGAGTTATGAGTGAAAATGTGTATAAAAATAGGTACTTTTTGTTGTTAGTAACATGAGCTTTTGAGGTATCTTTTTCCATGTTTTTGAGGACGAGAAGACCGAATATGAAGTCGATTTTGACCAAAGACGCGGAAATTGAGGTTTTACCAAAGGTTCAGCTCCCAAAATTGGTTTTTTATGAGTCAAAAACCTGGAAAACTGTCTGAAATCACCATAAATGTGTACAATAACATTGGAAAAAGTGTAAACAGGTGAATCAAGACCATTAAATGCCACTACCAATGATCAAAGATGATCTTAAAAAAAAAAGCGTACCTACCTATTTCATGTTTTGGGGGCCAAAATTGGTGGAAATCATCAGAAATAGCTATTTCAATCATTCCACATGAAAGAAACAATACATTTAACAGCCAACAAAAATCTCTAGAACTCCAATAGAATAATAAACCCATGTGACAAGGACTTTGCAGCGTTTTTTAAACAAGCTTGGTTCGTCTGTGTGTCCACAAACATAGTAACGGGGGCCTAACTATACGAAATAATGGTCGTAACTGAGCTGGAATTCAAAGGGTATATATATATATATATATATATATATATATATATATATATATATATATATATATATATATATATATGCGAGTTAGGTCCCAGATGGTTTCAAATGAATTTCATGAAATTCGGATAGTAACTTTCGTCTGAGCATTCATTCTAGTTTGGAGAAATTCCCGAATAGCAAAACTGAATGTTTGATATTTTGTGCGCACTAAATTATTGAACATTTCCTACATCAAACATAGACAACAGCTTCCGAGTCTACCGTTGTGATCACTTTTGGCAGAAAAAAATGTTGCCGCAATTTATTTTTTTATTTTATTTTTTCAAGTTTTTTTCTGATCAAGTTTGGTTCGTCTGTGTCAACAAACATAGTAACGCGCCTAACTATGAGCTGGAATTCGAAGGGTATATATGCGAGTTAGGTCCCAGATGGTTTTCAATTAATTTCATGAAATCGTACACTAACTTTCGTCTGCGCATTCATTCTAATTTGGAGACATTTCCAAACGGTAAAACAAAATGTTTGATCTATTTTATGCGAAAAACATTCCTGGCAATTGAAGTTGTCTTCTGTCTAGAGTTACAATTCTGTACGTTACAATAATTATGAGTGATATTTCACAATTTTTTGTTATTTGCACGATTTTGGTTTATTATTCTGTGAATAATACACCTATGTATTCGCTCAGCAAAAAATTTTTATAACACCCCCTCAAAATTTTTTCTTTTCCGTTTCAAGATGCGTAGATTCCCAATATGCAATGTCCGTCCGCCGTCCGCCCTATCACGTCTACTGGCTTCATTTTCGGTCTAAAAAAGTCGTTCTTTCGTACACATGCTCCATTTGGGCCCTAGTTGTGTCCCGAAACTTTTTTAGACCAATAAAATAATAGAATAATAAACCCATGTGACAAGGACTTTGCAGCGTTTTTAGGTACCTATTTCATATCTTCCGCTTTAGATCGAAATGCTTACCCCATGTAAACACTTTTTGGTTTTATGGACGGATTTTAATGTGCAGTGAGTGGTAGGTGGGTGAATAAAGGTAATCGCTGCAATTGAGTGAAACTGTCACGAGGAAGCTCAGCCACACCTTAACAGACGTATTTTATAAGTTATTGGCTACACAACACAAACAAGTTCACAAGGGGGTCTTAGGCTGTACATGAAATCCCAAGTTTTTGCCATATCAAGCGGTAGGCAATACATTTTTCACGGAATACAAATGAGCCGATACCTTTCGTAATTATTTAGTTGATGGATTTTAAATGAGTAAACCCGTGATATTGAATAAAGCGTTATTTAAGCCACACTAAAAATAAAACGGCTTTCTTTCACTTTTCATTTCGTCCAGGGGTTCTAACTTTGAGTGCATGACCCCCCTTGGAGATTCCTGGGAATATCAACCACCTCCCAGCCAAGTTTTTGGCACACTACTTTTAGTTTACGGGGTCCCATATGAACTTCAGGTCTCTGGGGTTGAATGTGAGCCCGAATTTAGCGAGGATCGATCATTTTACACTCTCGCAATATATCTGATGCTGCGATCATTCTATGAGGGCCAGGATTGGTTTTTCCCACCTCCAAGGTTTTGAACTTACTTCTCCAACTGGCACGAAGTTATTGGGGCTGGAGCCCCGAGATAGAAGGTTCCACAGTATTATCTTATCGAAGTTCAAATTGGACTAACTCGTAGATTCCACCTCCGATTCCCCTAATAGGAAGCCCCGTGCGAACTCGCGCCCCCTTTTTCTATAAATAGGGTCAGAAAACTTTTCTTGGAGCTTCCGGTGGAAGGTCCAGGATACGCACGGCTGAGCACGATGTTCAACAACAAACCGTTGGGTGCGCCGGAGGGTATAAAACCCATATCAAGAGCGATGGTTAGTTGTATGTAGGCGGATGGCGAGATCGGGTGGTGTAGGGGTTATAAGGATAGAAAGAGATACAAGAGGTCCGGATTGCACGATGTACGACCGCTCTCTGCAGCCCCTTGTCGATTTATCCGTCCCACCACGAGACACGTAATACTGAATCCGGCAGGAACTACTACCAGCAGCGCCGCCATCAGGAAAATGCGCGAGACTGTTTTATTGGAATTACACGAGGCAAAGGAAGCCAGCAGGGCAGAGCTCCTGAGTTTTCTCTCCCGCCTTCCCTCCTGCTTGATAACATCCACGAGTGATCTCCTTTCTAGTGCACTGAAGCCAAAGCTACGTACACTCCATTCTGAATTATGTGC
The DNA here is from genome assembly GCA_954871275.1 of Leptopterna dolabrata. Lineage (NCBI taxonomy): Eukaryota > Metazoa > Arthropoda > Insecta > Hemiptera > Miridae > Leptopterna > Leptopterna dolabrata. The sequence continues at coordinate 28,397,269 of OX940974.1, read as the reverse complement.
TGAGATTCCATTTAATTAGGTGCCTACTCACGCTGCAAGTGGTTCGTGCTGAAAGAGCCTCTTTGTTCTCTCAACCTGAAGGACGTTTGAACCTCCCAGATCGTTGTTTCAAAGTTGGATTCTCAATTTTCTCGGCGATAAAATTCTCGAGATCCGGTCAAAGATAAAAGTGACCTCTCCTTACAGCATCGGACAGAAAATGAGTCTCACGAAGCCTATCCGTATTCTGAGTTAAATCAAACAATACCATATACCATACATATTTACTTGTTGTTGGATCGTAATTTGAGGCAATCGGAAACTAGTTTCAAATTACATTTGCAGAGGATTCGCCATTCCCTATCCCCGTTTAGATCGCCCATCAGCACTATCAGCAAACAATGATTCTAGAAGATATTTAAAATATAATGCGTAATAGATTTAATAGAAATGCGTACATTATTAAAACAATCAAAATTAAAAGTTCCAGTCGTGCAGCATGGCTATAATAGCGAATTTTCACAGATCGTGCTATTCTAAAAAGATTATATGCCTAGCGCGAAACCATGCCACTTTTCGTAACGCTGTATCATTTTTTCGTGATATTAGTAATTGAAATCATGCTACTTTTCGTAACATTATATCGCTTTTTCATGATATTAGGCATTCTGACCATATCTTAACCTTACAAAGTCAAATGTGACTCTTTTGACAGTCCTCTCGGGGTCTGTCGGGAATCACCATCCCACACAATGTCAGGTGAGTTAATATGGATTTTATCCCTTAATACATATTTCTGACCCCTAAAAATCCATATTTGCTCACCCTTCCATTCCCCTTTCAATGATTTTATATGAATTGTTCCCGATTTTAGCCTTTTTTACAGATTTTTATGGATTTTATCCCTTTATATCAATGTTTTTCCGATTAATATGGATTTTACCCCTTAATACCAGTTTTTGCTCCCCTTGTTTTCAACTCATTTTAAAGGGCGCTGCAGAAAAGTATGACACGCGAGAGCTTGACGTCGTCAGTTAGGTTATTTGACCATGATTTGCAGCGTTTTCAAACTCGGAATCCGCTGAACCGACCGGGTTCAGATTTCGCACACTTCCTTGAGGAGCCTGAGTGAACAAGTGAGCCAATTTCAGCTCCTAAAACCCTCCAGAAGAAGTAGAAGAAGAAAACATGTTTAATAAATATTTGAATAAATTATACAATTTATTTGCATCTATAATCTTACATTTAGGAAATATAAAACACGTAATAAAAACACGAAAGGTATGGACGTGTCGCCCGTCTGCCGAGTGGTTTCAGCCTACCGTCATTCGACTGGGGTTATTTGAGACAATGTAATTTTTATGTACGTCCAGACTATTTCCAGTTGAATTCCGCTACGAGCACCGCTCTGTATTTCCAGGAATGATGCTAATCGACAGATCTCTTGAGATCAGGAAACGCAGCCGCAACTCCGATAGAACTGGACCATGCCCTCGTTGGAGCAAATTCAGCGCGGGCTGTCTGATCGTCGATAGACCCCATCATTAGGAGCAAGGAGAGCTCCCCTGAACCACAGTACCCTGCGGCGCACCCATAAAGGATTGTCCAGGGCTTCTCCCCGCAAATCCGCTAGCTTCGCGTCATAATCGAGCTGAGGGTGTATAATATGGGATTTTTTGGCTGCGAAGCACCTTGAACCCCCCCCCCCCCCCCCCCAACGCGCAAAATGCAAAATGGAAGGGGGGGGGGGGTGCAAAAAGACACTTCCTTGGAGCATGTGTGTGCAAAATCTCCGCTCGATCCGTTATGTCTAAGAGGCTGTAGCCCTGCCAGAGAACAAGTACAAAAAACGAACGATTTTCAAACTTCCATAACTCCGGCACCTGATGGCCCGAGCGTTGAAATTTGGTACACGTCCTCAGGAGCCCCTCTAGAATAGGTGTACGAAAAAGCAACAGGGGGCGAGTTACGGAAGGTATAACCCTATTTGTTCCGTCGTGTGAACATGTTCATGGTTGTTTTCCAGTTTTCAGTTTTCTTAGCGCTCCCGCGTCCCGAGATTCGCTTCGAAGAAATTAAACATTTGATATTATAGCCAGCTCGTCTAGGTTGCAAATGGTTTTTAACCACGCATTTTTATAATTTGAAATTGTTTATAAGCAATTAGCGATTGAGTCGAGATTGCACTTACCTATTTCGCTTTTGTGAGAGATGCGTGGTTATTTAGAGGAAAAATCGAAAAGATTCTACGACGCGCAGGTGTGTCCCAAGTGACGGTGGCAATAATTATTAATGTTCCCATCAATTATTAACAATGCAAAATAGAATTCTCGGAAAAGAAGACCAATTTCCGACCCATGGGTATCGCTCTTTGCAAAACGTTAAACTACTGTATGTGGGTTACACAACTTGAAGTTACGAAGCAAACAAGACTGATGTCGGCAACATCGACAACGATGAGATGAGAATCAGAGCTCCCTCTCCAGGCTTTGGATCCGGCTTTAACGGATCACGGAATCTGTGATATTCCCCAAGCTTAAAAGGGCTATCCGCTCCAGAGTGGCCTCTTTACCATAATTCCAGGCCGAATACGGCCATCCTTCTGGTGAATCTCGCACGAGTTTAATCCATTCCCAACTGTCTCGCGCTCTTCCCTACGCTTACCCATCTACCGGCTCCAGATTAAGGCTGGGCATTTCAGCTACTTCTAAACAGTTATTTTCACTGCTGTAGCAGTTATGAAACTGCCATTACTGGATAATAGCTGGCAAAACTATCTAGTATAACTGCTCTATATTCTTCCTTTCTTTTTTTAATCAATTTTTTAAACTATCAGATGTGTACTTTTTTTACTTTTGGTTTATTATTCTGTGAATAATACACCTATGTATTCGCTCAGCAAAAAATTTTTGTAACACCCCCTCAAAATTTTTTCTTTTCCGTTTCAAGGTGCGCAGATTCCAAAAATGCAATGTTCGTCCGCCGTCCGCCGTACGCCGTATCACGTCTACAGGCCTCATTTTCGGTCTAAAAACATCGTTCTTTCGCACACATGCTCCACTTGGGCCCTAGTTGTGTCCCGAAACTTTTCAGCCCGATCGGAATATACCGAGGGGTGTTATGAGTGAAAATGTGTGTAAAAATAGGTACTTTTTGCGTTTTAGCAACATGTTAGTAACATGAGCTTTTGAGGTATCGTTTTCCATGTTTTTGGGACGAGAAGACCGAATATGAAGTCGATTTTGACCAAAGAGTGGAAAATTGAGGTTCTACCAAATGTTCAGCTCCCAAAATTTATTTTTCGTGAGTCAAAAACCTGGGATATCGTCTGAAATCACAATCAGTTTGTATACACTAGAAAAAGTTTCAACATGTGGATCAAGACGATTAAATGGCACTATCAATGGTCAAAGATAATTTAAAAAAAAGAAAAAGGAGCCTACCTAATTTGTGTTTGGGGGGCCAAAATTGGTGGAAACCATCAGAAATGGCTATTCGAATTATTTCACGTGTTTCTGTTTTAGTAACATGTTAGTAACATGAGCTTTGGAGGTATCGTTTCCAATGTTTTTTAGGTCGAGAAGACCGAATATAAAGTGGATTTTGACCAATGAGGGGAAAATTGAGGTTCTAACAAAGTTTCAGCCTTAAATGTACGTTAAGTTTTGGTATAAAATCGCCGTTCTTCCGTACACTGGCTCCACTTGGGTCCTAATTGCGCTCCGAAGCTCGGCAGCCCGATCGGAATACACCCAGGGGTGATAGGGCTCAAAAATGGGTGTAAGGAAAGGGTTTTTCGAGGTTTTTAAAAGGTTTTAATGTACATGAGCTTGTGATATATCGTTTTGCATGTTTTTTTCGGGCGAGAAGACCGATCGTGAAGTTGATTTTGTCCAAAGAGTGAAGAACTGATGTTGTAACGAAGCTCCCAAAATCAAATTGTAGTGAGTCAGAAGCCTGGAAGATGGCTGAAATCAACATAAGTTTGTATAATAACACTGGAGGTAGTTTTAACAAGTGAATCAAGACAACTCAACGACTCTTTCAATGATTTCAATTGACTTCGCAACACAATCTTCCAAACTTCTGTTTTACAACTGCATGTGTTAATAATTTATAAGTGTTTTACAATTATGTACACTGCCTTAGGTCGAATTTCTGTAATCATTGTCCATTGTCACACAATTATTGTCCGGCTAATAAAAACGCTGCGCATTATTTCTCAACGGTTTATTATTTACTTGTATAGCAACCCCTTCTGCGTAGATAAGTGTTTCCTGTGGTCAACACCCACCCTCGTGTCCCCCCGCCAGGAAAGCCCTAAATCGAGTACTAGAACCGGCCCGGGAATCACAGTTTCATAAAAATGCGCGGGATTCAATAATTCAATCAATAATAAATTATTTGTTGTTATTCATCAAGCATAGCGTTTGTACAAGTTGCAAAATTACCTATCAACAAAATCCAAAAGACCCAAAAATGAAATCCAAGCCTTCCATCCATCCATCCATTCTTCAAAAATGAAATAATATCACGGAACAAGTAACTCGACATCAACGGCGGTGTTCCTAGCAATGATACCTGGGCCGAATTCATACCGTTTCATTCACGACCATGTTGACGAAGCTTTTTGGTGCAAACGAACGGCTGGTCGAACAATGCTCCGGGTGGTCTCAAAAATGCTTTAGTTCAAGATCAATTCAAAAAGGTAAAAAATAAAAAAAAATCGATACCCTTCCATTGGATGTTTCCGAGCTGCGGCGTTCGGGAAATTTCAACCCTTATTTTGCGGACCAACTAGACCTCAAGAAGGACCTACAAACCAAATTTCATTAATTTTGGTTCGTGGTAACTAAGCAAAATGCGAAGTACGGCGAACGGACAGAAATGTTTTCATTCCATTTTCGGATTCTACATACCTTGAAACGTAAACCATCAAATTTTGAGGGGTTAATTTTTTAAATTTATTAAAAAATTTAAATTTTAATAAACCAACAATTTACCTACCCTCCAGGTAGAAAAGGTCATGGAATACGGTAGTTGGTATTGAAGAATTGTAGTAGCAGTACCTACCTACGTATATTATAAATCTCAGAACCTACAGTTTCCCCGTACGTAGCTAAATAAATTAATTGTGAAGGGTAGGAAGGTACGTAAAATTTCCTTAGGTAGGTATTAATCAGCTTTACGCTCAAAACCAATCAACGAAGGTTTTCTTAAGGGTTGGTATAGAATTATTTTATGAATGTGTGTAACCAAACAATTGCGCGTCCTATGAAGGAAGGTAGGTAGGTAGGTAATTCTTCCACCAGCAATAACATCCCTCCTCCGACTTTCGAGTTAGTCAAGATAATTGTTTCAAGACAATACCTTCCGTATGCTCCCAACGCCCGCCCCATCAACCACCCACCCGCCCACCTTCCATGGATCCATCCCTTTCATTCCTACTGCTGATCTTGTGGAGAGAGTGGCGTTACTACGTGAAGCTTTCCCCAATTTCACATTAGGGGTATTCATGGTTTGGCTAATTCGACGTCGAATCGTCGAATTACGTCGAATATCGAATTGAGCAATTCGAAAAGAGTCAGTGCGCATGCGCCCCTGCCATTCTCCACGATTCGAAATACCACGGGCCGGGAGCTTCGAATTGCGAGTTCGACGTCGAATTGCAGCAGCGATCGTAGCGGCAGCTCCATTAAACACATCCCGCTGATAAGCGATAAACAAGTCTTGTGCCGTTCCGACTTTTATCACGTTTTTAACGCTGACGACCGCAAGGAGCGCTAGGAGCATTTCGATTTTCGACGATTCGACACGGCCAACTCGAAGGGGTCCTCATGAAATCCACGCTTGAGGACGAATTCGATTTTCGACGATTCGACATTCGAAATGGACCATGAATACCCCTAATAGTAATTTACTCTCGTAAATAGTTTTGCGAAACAAGTATTTCTTATCATACTTTGTTTGGCTCTTTGTGTTGTGTTCAGATTTTTTACCTTTATCTCCCTTTTGAGTTCTCTTCCCCCTTACTGAACCCGTTTTCTCCCAGTTACCGTTTCAGGTGAGTTTCTATTATACATATAAGTGAGTATTTTATTTTAATTATTTAATTAGAGCCAATGAGTACTGTACTTGTGATATTGATCAATAATCTGTTATGGAAATTGGAATGTAATAGTTTTCCTTGTGTTATGGTTGCATTGGGATGTCCGGAGTGAGGGTTGGCACCACTGGACAGAGCGGAACTGAGTAGTAGCCCGATTAACCCCCCCACCCCCCGCGGGGACCAAGTGGTTATGGTGTGGGGCCAAAGTGGCTGATTAGGGGGTGCGTCTAGGGGGCGAGGGGAAGCCCATTTCATTCATAAATTTCTTGTTTTGTTATCACTCATCATTCCTCAGGGCGCCGGCGCCGCGCAGTGTCATGTACAGAACCAGAGTCAGCGCCTAGTAGCAAAGGGGGGGCGGTTGCATCCCAACGTTCCCTCACAGGTCACAGCCCATGTTAGCCTGAAGTTTCATTCTTCTCCCTCACCCCATCACGAATTCTTTCAATGTTGTGCGGGGAAAACCATTGCATTTTCCCGCCCTAGTGCAGCGCTCCGTGCGCTGGTCTTTAACATGCAAGAAATAATAATTAATTTCTTTGGGATGGGGGTCTTTAAACTTCCATTAGATGAAAAGATGGCTGAACCAATAAAATACGAACCAATTGTAATAATAATTATTGCTGATAATCAACATAATAGAAGTAGATTTCCCCTCCCACGAGAGGGGTCTCTTTCTTTCCTACTATGGATACACTGAAATATTCTGACTGAAAATAAAATCGTTGATCCTGTAGGTATTTCATGATGCATTTAGGTAGGTACCAACTTTCGTATGTGTAATACACAGAAGATGTATGGAAAAATGTTATTTATATAGGCACTCGACGCATTAATTTTTACTTTAAAAAAATTAAACTAAATTTTTTACTCAAAAATAAATACCTCATACCGTAATAATTACCTTAGTACCTAAAAATTTGAAATAATTACTAATAACTTTTATTTGCTTCCTCATTGTTTCCCCAGTCTGGCCTTGGTATTCCCCGTCAACCAGTCTGTTTTGCAAAAAATTCCCTTGAATAGTTCTCTTGATTTCAATTCTGACATTACGCTAACTCGACCGATCGTCGGAATCAGCTGAATGTTCTTTTTTTATGACACTGCGCGGCGATAAGGTGGGAAATTAAAAAAAATCATATATTTATGACTCGAAATGTTGTCTATGTAACTAGCATTCTATGTGCGCTCTAATTGCCGTAGGTATAAGCACATTTTCAAAGAATATAAGGGATTGCAATGCTACCTAAATGCATTTCTGAAAACAACAAATCCGCTACCAACATTTTATAGTGAGTAACACAAGTTCATTTACAAACGTCTGTTGAATAGCAATTCCTTTCAAGGGCGTGATTGATTTGCCTAGAGTGTCACTCCTGATTATGTACGATATTGGCAAATGAGAAAAAAGTAAATTTGTACCTACAAATTGATCTTATTATTATAAAAGATACTCTTTTCGAAAAAAAAGGGTAGACAATTACGAGCAATTTTGTTACTAGTTTTGAAAATTCGCTCATATGACCACGCTGCACGAACACTTTGGTATTTATTTATCTTATGTAGGAGAAAGCCTTAAAATGGATTCATCTGAAGTGGAGATTCTACGTGAGAGAAACGATTCTTCTGAAACAACCCCTTTTCTTACAACTGATATAGCTATTGAATCGGACTTAGAGCCTGGGAGGAAACGAAAAAAGCGCGCCAACCGCAGAAAACGTTTAAGAACGCGTCAAAAAATTGCACGAGAAAATTCCGATGTTCGTTTTCGTGAAGCTGAGAAACGGAAAAAGAGCAGGGAAAACGAAGGTGAGGAAGGCTTAGAAAAAGAGAGGAAGAGGCTGTGAGATTTGAGACGACAAAATCCAGATTTCAGGGAGACTGAAGCTGAGAAACGGAAGGAGAGCAGGATAAATGATGGTGAGGAAGGCCTAGAAAAAGAGAGGACGAGGCTGTCAGAGCTGAGACGACAAAATCCAGATTTCAGGGAGACAGAAGCTGAGGAGCGGAGGGAGAGCAGGATAAATGATGGTGAGGAAGGCCTAGAAAAAGAGAGGAAGAGGCTGTCCGATCTGAGACGACAGAATCCAGATTTCAGGGAGACAGAAGCTGAAAAACGAAAGGAGAGCAGGATAAATGATGGTGAAGAAGGCCTAGAAAAGGAGAGGAAGAGGCTGTCAGATCTGAGACAACAAAATCCAGATTTCAGGGAGGCAGAAGCTGAAAAACGGAGGGAGAGCAGGATAAATGATGGTGACGAAGGCCTAGAAATAGACAGAGGGAGGAAGGGAGTTTCTCGAAAAAATCCAGATACCAGGGAGATCGAAGCGGAGAAGCGGAAAAAGAACAGGAAGAAGAAGGGTGTTAAAGGGCGTGAGGATGATCGTGAAAGAAAAACCAAAAACAGGCTATCTTATGAGGTGAAACTTAATGAAAGACAAAGAGATCGGATTCGAAAAAAGAAGGAAAGAGAGAATGAAATGATAAATCACCGAGAACACTATCTGAAAACCTTGAAAAACAACATTGACGAAGGCTAAGACGTAACATCGTCAGAACTTCAACAATGGTACATGAACTCAAAGCTAATTGGGCCCGAAAATCTATGTATGTGCTGCCAGAATTTATTCTTCCCACATTCCATGCGGAAATTTTCTCAAAATTTGGTTTCTACTTCAGTATTGAACCCTCAAGAGCATGAACAATTTTTAACTAAAATTAAAACATATGATTCTGATTTGGTTTGTCATACATGTTTGAAGTATAATATAAGTAATGGAACGTACCCTAAGACAACTGCAAACAAAAACTTGACTTTCCCTGATATACCCGAGACAGTTGCCAAATTAACACCCCTGGAGCTTCGCATTGTGTCTCCCTATATCCCTTTCATGCAGATCAAATCGTTAATGCCGAATATTCTGAATGGTCAACAGTGCATCAAAGGTAGCGTAGTAAATGTGTCAGTTGATGTAAATGAAATGATTGATGTTCTCCCTAGAAGTTTCAACCACATGAGTACAATACAGTTGAAATTGAAAAGACACATTGACCATAAATCTCATTATATGTTTGAAACCATTAAACCGCAAAATATTTGTGATGCTCTCAATGATCTCATAAAAACCCCTTTGTACGTCAAACATGAAATTAAACTAGATGATTCCTTTTTGTCAAAAACCACCCACCATACGGATGTTGACTTCATTGTCAATAAGGAGGATTGCTTGGAATCAACAGTGAGTGGTATAGATACGGGTGAAGTTGACCTTCCTGAAGACGAACTCGAGAACTTGATTTTCAATGATGTGATGGATGACGACGTTTTGATTGTTGATCGGAGGGGAAATGAGAATTTTGACTTGCATGTCATTGCGCCTGGGCAGGTAAAACAGCCGATACCTTGGCACGTCGTTCCTGATTTGGAAGAGTTGTGTTTTCCAAGGGTTTTCGCTGGGAAAAAATTTGACCCTGAAAATAAGTTGAGCTACGCCCAGAGGATTAAATATGAAGCCCGACACAGGGACAGGAGGTCATGTACTCCAGAAAGACTATTTTTCATGGCAAAGAAGAAAATTGAAATGGGTGTCGTGTCAACGGCCAACGTTTGCCTCAGAAAATGCAAAAAAGACCGTCAAAATTTCCGTGCTAAAGACGTTACTAATTCGAATTTTATTCCTGATGCTATTCGCCACAACGAGGGTTACAAGTTTCTTAAACAGATCAGGGGGTCTCCCGCGTATTGGGAAGAGAAAAAAGAAACGTATTGGCCATGGTAAGGCAACTTGGAAAGCCCACCATTTTCTTGACATTCTCTGCGGCTGAACTCCACTGTCCTGAACTCTTGGCAATTTTGTACAAAATTCATTTCAACAGAACTATTTCGATCAGGGAAGCCTCCGAATTGGATGATTTCACTAAAACCAAATTAGTGAAAGATGATCCAGTTACTTGCGTCAGGTATTTCGAACAAAAAGATCATAAAAGTCTTCATCATCACCTCATTTCATTTGTTGCTAACAACAGTAGTTACTCTACACCTTCCATCCAATGTCCCGTATTCCAAAACTATCCACAATTGCTACCCTCGTCCTCTTTTTATTACAGCTAACCACGCCTACGTACCTGCCATGTAATCACGTCTATTATTACACTAACTAATCCGTTTACATTCCCATACATTCGCGTATTTGCATTAAAACACTTTTTCCTTCCTGCATGGCAGATACCTACCTAATTAAATTTGTTCACTACATTTTACTGTATTATATTCAGTCTAGATCTACGAAGGAGTTAAACAGATATTTCAGCGAAATTATTAATTGTGACCAATTACATACATTAAAGTTCCATCCAAACGGCACATATCAGGTAGGGATACGACACCGTACAGATGGTGGTAGAAAAATCTGGGTGATATGATAATCTCAGCGTAACAAGGCGGTGAACCTCCGGTGGTGAGGTAACGAGACCTAGAGGGTACCTCCATGGTTTAGACAATGAAATGGCAATTCTGATTCAGAAGATACAGATAAAAATTAATATAAGCTACACATATTTCTTGTCTATTCCATAAGGTGGCGTGGAAAATCCTCTATCCCTAACTAATTGGCATATATCAGATTATTGTTCAGGTTGATAGAGCGAAGAATGATGAAGATTGATTGAGTGAATAAACAATCAGGAAGAGACCTGGGGGCCTATTCACTAAAATAGACAGTGGAAAGATTATCTAGTGGTGGATTATCTATTTTGAAAATCTCCCGCGAGAGATAGTCTCCCCTGGGAGACAGTCTCTTCCAATGTCTCCCCTGTTCGTCTATTTTACAGAATAGCTCCAGAGACTTTGAGAAAGAGATATGGATCCGAATACACGAAAATGCCATAGTATCCATGAAGTGCGAGATGTTTGTGCCCCCGGGAGCTCAATTCCTTAATAATGAACGAATTAGTAATACCTATTCAATGGGTACCTACCTACCTCAATCCATACTTGGATGTTTTTACTCATGAATCGGATAAAAGTTTAAATGAAATTGAAAAAAAGTCTCAATTATCAACAGAAAAAGTCGAATTAGGGGGCTTAATGCTTGATTATATCTACACCTAATGAACGGCCACTCTTAGGTAGGTAGGTACCTACCTCAACCCGTACGTGGACGTTTTTACTCATGAATCAATGATTATGTATATATTTTTAATTAAAATTGACTTACCTTTATGAAATGAAAGAATACACGATCAAAAGTACCGATGTGGTTGCGGATGAAGGAGGATATTACACGATCACTGTGAAACAAACGAGAAATAGACTCTCTCTTTCGATGGAAGACGCCTAATTAGGTGTCTCTGAAAGAGATCGAGAATGCCAAGATGGCCGCCAACTCTCTCTTTGAAAATTTACTGAATAACCCTGTCATGGATACTATAAAAATCTATTTGGCCCAAAGAGAGAGTCGGACCTGAAAGAGATGTCTCTTTGGCTTAGTGAATAGGCCCCCTGAAAACTGTTCGTCATAATAGCTGGTACCTACGCGTCTACGCCCGGTAAAAATACATACGCAGTAATAACTACGGGGTAAAATATCTGCCACCCCATCCCCAGATACTTGGTGCGGCTCTTTTGGCTCCGTGGCTGGAGGCTGGGAGCCAAAGAATACATAGTGGCCCTTCATGATTGTGTTCTGTGGCGGGAGCTAACTAGGCGAAGGCAGCTAGGCTACTATCGAGTAAGGCCCCGTAATTCCATGGAATACGCTCCCTTATTCCGTGAGGATTGCATGGGACGGAATTGGGAGCTGTTTATTATGCCTAAAGTTGGTACAGTCCCGTCCCGTCGAGGAAAGGCCAGTGCACGAGTGTACAGGGGTCGCCCGCCTTGACTCCCGTAGCGCACGTCCCCTTGAAGCTTACAATAAATTCTAAGCTATTCTAGCTTCTTGCCCGTCGCCTTGCCGCCCCTCGATTCCCCGCTCACAGTATGGCCCCGACAGGACGCTATGTTTGCTGCGACTCATCCATTGCGATGTGACCCGCACAGCTCCAGCGTTCATAGGGATAAGAATTTGTGGATATCTTTTCTTGCCTACCTATTTCCTCTTTTTCCAAATTCCTCAGGCTCATTCCGGTCGCTATTTTTGCTTTTACGTTTCAAGGTGCGTAAATTCCAAAAACGCAATGATCACAGATATATTGTCAAAAATAGGTGTTTTTGGGGTGGCCAAAATTGGTGAAAACCATCAAAAATAGCTATTTCAATTATTTAACATGAAAGAAACAATAAATAAACAGCCAACATTTCCATGGGTATGTCCAATAGAATAATAAACCCATGTGACAAGGAATTTGCAGCGTTTTTGATTTCGAACCGCTACTTACGAACGTGCTGGCAAAATTTTGGATTTTTTCGCAGCCTAGGTCCGATATTGTCTGGGATGATACATACAAATATAAACACCCCAGAAACATCCACGTTGTAAAAATTTACCAGCCAAAATAGCATGCTTGGTGCTTCGCACCTCGGTCTTGGGTGTGCATATAGAAAACTGCTCCTTCCCTCTCTGTTGGATATGTGCATAAAAACCTGTCCTTCCCCCAAACCGTGAAATTTCTTTCAACGCTGTTTGGCAGGGGCTTTTCTCCTAAGGGGGGAACAAGCAGTACCCTATTACTGTTTATTTACTCAATAACCTACCATACCTACTTGTTAAATCCCAATGTTATTTCAGATTTACCATATTTTTACCAGACTCCGTTTTCTCGCTATAACACCTTTTTACACAATAGCACGAATATTTCTCTGAAAAGCGTATTTAGATTTACCCATATGAATTTGGCAGATAACAAAAGCTCTGTTTCGGTTTATTATTATCAATAATGAACCCTTCGAATCGAGCATGGGAGTTTTTTTTACCCCTCCCCCTCAAAATTGGTTGTTTTACGTATTAAAGAAGGTGCGTACAATCCAAAAATGGAATTAAAAAAAAAAAAAATCAAACCGCGGCTCTATCCTCAGTTACCATGGACCAAAATTAATGAAACTCGGCATGAAAATCCCATTTGGATTCTAGTTTGTCCTCGTGGTTCACCTCTAAGGAGTGGACACACCATCGGATTTTCATCAAGGCCCCGACCGAACAGTCCAAGTCTTGAGAAAAATCCGATCGTGTGCGGGGTCGGCCATGAGGCCTTTTTGAACTGAACAGTTTCCGGAATCCGGATCGAAAAACGATTAGATTTCCTCAAGCCGATCGCATCGTGTGCAGCGCTCTCAGGTGTGTCTTGAGGATCTGTTGAGGCAGTAGTGTCTCACGTGTGGTTATCAGAGGGGTGACTAGCGACAAGAGATGTAGGTAGGTACGTGTCTTGGTCATTTCTCAAACAATTGTGAATATCTTTCGCGAATCCTTCTAATTCTGAGAGGAGAATAGTGTGGGATAACTTTCTTTCTCTCCAGAAGCCATGGTTTACACCACATACTTCCCTTCGACTTCTTCTTTTCTGGTGGCTTCAGAGAGTCCGCAGCGACTATGCACCCAAGTGGTGCCAAAATGTCATCAGATGTTGCCATCGCCACAACTAAGAACTATCCCTACGTGTGTGGCCGCCTTAACTCACATACCGACGCTGTCGCCGCAACATGTCGTATGACCATATATGGGCATATTGAGATAACACCGCTACGCTATGTAAAATGACGTGAGGAATCGATTGGTGAACTTATTTTTTCGATTGGTAGCCCTTAAAAGGCGCCAAATCGCAAAAAAGCAACACTGCCCATCAAAAGTTTGTCGCCAACATGTCCTATGAAACACCATTTCCGCTTTAAAACGTGATTGACTCCTGCTTCTCCTCTGCTCAAGGTGAGTTGTCATTAATTTATGAGGTTTTTCATCAAACATACTGATAGTTTTTTAACCTGGAGATTCGTCTTTCAAAATGTGATGTATTTCATGTTGTTGAAGCATTTTTAGTAATGGTAATGATCGTGTGAAGCTAGGCCTTCTTTATAGGACATGTTGCATAACATTGTTTCTTGATAGGATGTGTTGCCACTCAAGAAATGATATTGATAAGACATGTTGTACGACACAAAAAAGCTTGATACGACTTGTTGTATCAATTTGAGGCCAAAAAATTCATGATGGCTTCATGGTGTGAGTTTTTTGGCTAAGATGTAGGTACTTAGGTCCTTTTCATTATTATTATTCAACATAATAATGTAAAATAAAAATTGCACCTAGGTACTGAAAATTATTATTGAACTCTTCGGTTTCCATTCTACGATGAATTCCTCTGAAGATGAAGATTCAGCCACTTCAGCTATTTCATCACCATCTCGTGGATCATCTCCCTTCATGTGTGAGCTTGATGAACTCATCTCATTCGCTAGAAGTGCTGAAGGATATTCTACGAGTTTCATGGTAAGATAGCAAACAGAAACTTACTTCTTTTCTTGGAAACAAGGGAAAGTTTTGTTTTACGGCTTGGATTTCATCAACTACTTTTTTGAACAGATTCCTGACCGAAATCCGATGATGCTGACGAAAGATGCCGGTGTAAAGAAGGACTCCAAGATCATTAGACTCCATCAACCAGCTCCCAAGTCTAACTTACATAAAGAACTTAATGACGTATGTACCTATTAGACCGTTGACAATATTGGGTAGGGTTGATTACAATTGAAAATTCCTTTCGTTTCTTATTCTATAAAAAATATAATTATACATTTCATAATAATTTATATCGTTTGTGACGCATTCTAACTGTTGTAAGTTGATCTTTTTTTTTCGCCCGGGCAGGTGGAACAGATTGATTCGACTGGGGCAACTGACGTGGGAGAAGAATCCAGAGAAGTGAATTGGACTGACGCACTGCATAATAATGAGAAAATGGAAGATCAGCTTGGCATGGAAATGGACGTAGAGGTAGGACAAGAAGTACCCCAATCCACTGAAATCACAAACAGCGAAGGCGACATCTTTGGTGAAATAAAAATACTGGATTTGACTGAAACCGCAATGGAGGAGACGGAAAACGACGAAGACAGGATGGGCAATCAGGCTCTTCTCATGGAATTTGATGCGTAATGTATTACATTACTCTGACGGGAATAGCACAGAAAATTTTAAATGTACATTTTTTTAACCATTCGGAGACCAGCCGTTTGTTCACAGGTAGTCCCTAACGTTTGAACCAAAAACCACACCATCAACATGAGCGTGAAACAATCGGTGTAACTGATCGGTGAGCTGTAGAAATTGAGTTTCTTGTTCTGAGTTGGTAGGTAAACAACAGTACGAAACTCGCGATGAAGGTACCGAAAAGGTACTTGGTGTGCAGTACCTAATAATGTACTACTAAATAAATCTTCGGGTCTACTGCAGTTCATGAATGACCTGGAACTTACATGGGAATTTGACGAACTACCACCTTTTTCTATATTTCCCCCAAAACAATTACAAACACAATAGGATTTGACGATCCTAAAAATAGGACGATCGAAAAATAGTGAGAAACATTCGTCACAAATGCATGAAATTGACGTAGTTGAGTTTCACTTCTTACTCAAATTAATTCTCAATGACGGACAATATCATATGAGGCAACACGACTTTTACATGCGATTCTCCTCTATAACCTACGAGTGGATAATCAATAAGTGAATGAATGATTAAAATTTATTGATTTTCCATAACACGTCGTTGAGCTCCACTCAGCAGTTCCTCTCAACTTATGGCGTCACAGTTTCACAGTCAGCTCTCCCTCACAGTGGTCGGACATGGGACGAGGGTCTTCCGTTGTTTCTGGAAACCGACGATACGAACGCCAGTTCGCGGTCACGCTACGAAGCTCCTGCACTTTTCAAATTTCTGGTTCCCTATCTGAAGGGAGTTGTGGTGGGCAGGAAATCCGAAAGCTACGATCCTGATCTTGGGCGGTACCATCGAATTAAACTCGAAATAAAAACTGGAAGTTTTAATTCGATGGGCGATACGAAGTCGTATGCGGGCGTCCCTGCTCAAGTTAACGCCCTATTTTGCGGTATTCTTACTCTGACGTGCGTGATCATCCATTTATATGATTATAGTCCTAATATAAGATCAAATCATTACATTTTGAGGTCTGACAACGTTTCCGATTTAAACACTTCCCATAAATGGGCGATTTCAATGATTTTGTTTTAGTCGCTCATTCCCCTCCTGGGAGTCCGGGTTTTGATTAGGTTGACGCAGCATTTATTGACCGCCCAATTCACAGACCTAGTTATCCTAGTTCCTAGATCCTAGTTACCTAGTTATTCTACATTTTTTCATTAGGACTAATAGAAAATTCGACCAGTCGATGCCGTTTCCACACGCTCTCCCTTAGCACTCACTCTGCCACTTAAATTCCAAAATTCAGACCTATTGGAACTGCTTATTTTACACAGTTCTACTTCAACGGTATAACTATATTTCATCAATCTTAACAACGCGTGCTCATTCAATTCAAAGGCCATCGAAGAAGGCGTCGAGACAAAATGCCATTACCTAGTCCATCCATTCCAACGCCAATACGCCAGTCCATTCCACTTCAACACCGGTCAAATTTATATTGATTTTTCCTGAACCACAAAATGGAACCAATTTGCTCAGTTCACGAAGGACTGCACAGAACAATATAAAGAACATATTGTCCAACCATCGGCTATTATCAATTCTTACCATTAATCGAGGCATGACGACCAGGACCACCAATAATTATTATTCTTGAGACATCAAAACTCGACAGTAACAGTCAACCAACGAGTCAATAAACGTGTGACAAGGTCAAGATGAGTACGGCTCATTTACACGGCCACTCGACTCGCAGAGAGCGATGCAAATCAATGGGCAATAGTAACTAACAAGATGGTGTGAATCTTGTCAAAGTGGATTCTGACGTGAACCATCCGGTGTCTCAGATTCAACCATTCATGTCAATCGACAGAACTTCCACTAAATTCAAAGGCTCTGTTGAACAGTACGGGAACATATTCCAGAACTTGAAAATGCATTACAACTACAACAACTATTTTTTCCAGTCATATCAGTAAACTGCGGATTACAAGACCCTTCCCCCTCCCCTCATATCGACTGAACACCTCAGACCTCAGTATTCCCACACCAAACAACGCCTGATCCAGGGAGTACAACACCCCTGCTATCGCCTGGGAGCAGGAAGCATTTTTGAACAAGCGGAACGAACAAAATCTCCGACAAACAAAATTCAAATATTTTAAAATAAGAATCAATGGAAATCAGAAATTTTAGTCGAACCGACCTCATTATCGTTTTAGTTTGTTCTCAGGGTTCAGAAGGTCTACTAGGTACTATTCTCGTGAGGCCAAATGACAGCTTCAACTGAACATCAACAAACTTTCAACCCGATGATTCAACTTTGAACCTATCAACAGCTACTTTTCTCACTTCACCACCACAGTCGGGTATCTTGGAAAGTTTCAGGGTTTTCTTTTGTGTACTTTTTGTTCTCTCGTTTTTTTTCAACATCCGTTGAATAAGCTGCTCTTAATCGAGCAGCAGGCCACGGGGTTATGACGCCCAAGAGGATTAATAGCACAAGTTCCTTTGCTCTCAACTTGTTTATACTTTTGCTGAGTCCTTCACAAAACTGAAAGGTGGAGAGCGAGTTTCGGGGCTCATAAAGCCGAGGGAAACTTTTTTCTCTTCACTGTTTATGTGTTTCTAACAGGTCCATCTCACAAGATCGGGCGAGCTTGGCTGATTACAACAACATTTTTATCCATATTTGATCACATTTTCTTGAACTGTAGGTGGTCGAGTGTGGAGTAATAAAAGGTTTCGTACGGAATCTCAGATGAGTGCAAGTTCCTCATTGGAAGCTTAGGTGTTGGTTCGTTCCTAAACTCCTAATAAATCCCATATTAATCTCTCTATCTAAATTGGGACTGTAAAATCCGTCGTATACACGAGCGTGAGATCTCTGCCATACACAAAAAAAACCACAGTCATGCAGCATGGCTATAAGAGCGAATTTTCGAAGTTTTCGGCATCTTCCTCCTCCGCCTAAAATTTTCTGAATATTAATTTTCGGCCAATGTTTTCCCAACTTGATACCATACAAAATTAAAACAGGAGTAGTTTTACGCAAAGTAAAATTTGGGGTGGAAGGAGGGGGAGGGGGAAATCAAAAATGTTTTGAATACCAGAAGAGTAGGTATTGGATACGCAACAATTTTTTGTTCCATTTTTTGCCGAGTAACACCTCGGTTTGTAGATTTTCCAACGCTGAACACGATGGTGAAGTCAGAATTGCGATATCCCATTCCGTTATCAGATTAGAGCAGACGAACCAGGAAGAACATCTCAAGAAATAACCACGTTCCTTCATCTTCAAAGTGCTCCAGTTTGAGAATGGAATGAGATATCGCAATTCTGATTTCACCATCGTGTTCAGCGTACAAAAACCTTTAAAATGAGGTGTCACTTGTCAGACTTTTTCATTTTGGGAATTTATGGGTAATTTCCCCCCCCTAAAATTCCCCAAAACTCCCCCTTAGAGTGACCCGATTCTGCCCATCTTCGAACTTAGCCTGTCGATTGCCAAGACAGATTTTTCGTGCAAATTTGAACTTTTTATCTCAATTCTATCGAGAGTTATCGTCTGGAATGACACATACATATATAAATATATAAATATATAAATATATAAATATATAAATATATATATAAATATATATATAAATATATATATAAATATATATATAAATATATATATATATACATATAATTTTTGGTGTCTTTCGGCAGTGAATTCAGGATGGTCTGAAACGGATTTTGGTATAAAAATCTTTCGGAAATTCGAGTTTTAAAAATTTTGGACCGAGAACAATAGCTTCCTTTTCTTCGAAAATTCGCTAAAATGAGATTTCTAGTAACGAGATAGTTTTCTTCCCCAATTCAACCCTACTTTTGGTTTATTATTCTGTGAATAATACACCTATGTAATCGCTCAGCAAAAAATTTTTATAACACCCCCTCAAAATTTTTTCTTTTCCGTTTCAAGGTACGTAGATTCCAAAAATGCAATGTCCGTCCGCCGTACGCCGTCCGCCGTCCGCCGTACGCCGTCCGCCGTATCACGTGTACAGGCTTCATTTTCGGTCTAAAAAATTCGTTCTTTCGCACACATGCTCCATTTGGGCCCTAGTTGTGTCCCGAAACTTTTCAGCCCGATCGGAATATACCCAGGGGTGTTATGAGTGAAAATGTGTATAAAAATAGGTACTTTTTGCGTTTTAGCAACATGTTGGTAACATGAGCTTTTAAGGTATCGTTTTTCATGTTTTTGGGGACGAGAAGACCGAATATGAAGTCGATTTTGACCAAAGCTTTCCCATGGGATATAAAATTCGTATCGTTACTTTCGTCTGGGGGATCGTCCTCACCTAAATATACGGAAGAATGGCGTTGGTGAGCTGAAGTTTAAAGTGAGTAGCTGTAGAGGTGGGAGGTGGGTCTCTCATAATCCATCAGTTTCATCAAAATTGAAGTAAACCATTAGCGAACGAGATACCCTTGCCACACGCGTTACTCGGGTGTTAAGGGCCCACCATATTCAAGACTTGACTACAATCCTCGTCTGCGCATGCGCCATTTTGGAAACTCACCCATTAAAACTGATACGTTTTATCCCGGGCCCAGTTTGGGGGGTAAAACTCAAACTTGGATTTAAATTGTTAAGAGTATTAGGTATTGGACAGTTTCGATAATAGCTGGTTGAGGTATATATAGGTCGTATCGACGTGGCGTCATGATCGGCCAGCAAGAAGTTAGTAACAGCTGAAATTAGGACATCCGCCATCAAGTTACCACGTCAGCTTTGTTGTTCAGCCTTGGTTGAATGAGTTTGTACTAGGAAACGAACGGATTCCACTCAAATCTTTCTGCAGACAAACAATTCCGCTGATACTCGTAGTCAAAAAATAAATACCTGCACGATAAAAGGAAGTGGGTTGATTGATGAGAGATCGGTTAGCAGGGATGGAGACTGTTTTCCAGCTGAGGATTCTGTATGTAATAATGTAGTAGTAATCTCCTCGGCATTCTTAGTAGATTCTACTACTTGCCTAGGAGTTCTAAATCAGAAAAACAAATGCGATCTAAGGATTTTTTCCGATCTTACGAGTAGGCATTCGAGTTTCTGCTAACCTTTCCAAAGGCCAAAAATTGATGTGGCGATCTTCGTTGTGGCCTTCTTTATAAGCCTTGATGTAAACAAAATCACGCGCTTTGAGGGCTTTTTAGGTGCTTAAGTGTGAATAAATCACGCCGACCACTAGGTAATTCACTGAGCCTTAGATAATTCACTACCTGCATCTTCTCTCGGATAATTCACTACATAAATCATCTCTCGTCACATTTGAGATGTTTATTACATCGGTTCCAGGCTCGAGCACGTAAGGGTCGACCCCTTCACTAATACGAATTTTCCCTTCATGGCGTTTTAATTTCCGAGAGCGTTTTAATATAATTAGGAAACTGATTTATCCTGTGTTCACGATAAATAAAGCGACTACTGCAGTATAACATCAATCCAAAGAAAAGAACGAAACAGTTGTACAGCTCCCACAAATGCACAATCCGGCTAGTAGATTAGGCCCTGGTGAACAACACAGTCATCAGTGCTGCCAGGATCACAAGCTGAACTGAGTTACTAGTTTAGGTTCAAGTCACTTGACGCGCCCCGAACAGAAACGTTATAAATAATCTAGGACTAGGTAGATGAAATACCAGTCACCATGCTGTTCTAGGTTCCCGACAGGATAATAGCCTACAACCACCGTGAAATTAACAGTATGAAGGTATTTCATCTACCTAGTCCTAGATTATTTATATCGTTTCTGTTCGGGGCGCGTCAAGTGACTTAAACCAAAACTAGTAACTCAGTTCAGCTTGTGATCCTGGCAGCACTGATGACTGTGTTGTTCACCAGGGCCTAATCTACTAGCCGGATTGTGCATTTGTGGGAGCTGTACAACTGTTTCGTTCTTTTCTTTGGATTGATGTTATACTGCAGTAGTCGCTTTATTTATCGTGAACACAGGATAAATCAGTTTCCTAATTATATTAAAACGCTCTCGGAAATTAAAACGCCATGAAGGGAAAATTCGTATTAGTGAAGGGGTCGACCCTTACGTGCTCGAGCCTGGAACCGATGTAATAAACATCTCAAATGTGACGAGAGATGATTTATGTAGTGAATTATCCGAGAGAAGATGCAGGTAGTGAATTATCTAAGGCTCAGTGAATTACCTAGTGGTCTGCGTGATTTATTCACACTTAAGCACCTAAAAAGCCCTCAAAGCGCGTGATTTTGTTTACATCAAGGCTTATAAAGAAGGCCACAACGAAGATCGCCACATCAATTTTTGGCCTTTGGAAAGGTTAGCAGAAACTCGAATGCCTACTCGTAAGATCGGAAAAAATCCTTAGATCGCATTTGTTTTTCTGATTTAGAACTCCTAGGCAAGTAGTAGAATCTACTAAGAATGCCGAGGAGATTACTACTACATTATTACATACAGAATCCTCAGCTGGAAAACAGTCTCCATCCCTGCTAACCGATCTCTCATCAATCAACCCACTTCCTTTTATCGTGCAGGTATTTATTTTTTGACTACGAGTATCAGCGGAATTGTTTGTCTGCAGAAAGATTTGAGTGGAATCCGTTCGTTTCCTAGTACACACTCATTCAACCAAGGCTGAACAACAAAGCTGACGTGGTAACTTGATGGCGGTTGTCCTAATTTCAGCTGTTACTAACTTCTTGCTGGCCGATCATGACGCCACGTCGATACGACCTATATATACCTCAACCAGCTATATTATCGAAACTGTCCAATACCTAATACTCTTAACAATTTAAATCCAAGTTTGAGTTTTACCCCCCAAACTGGGCCCGGGATAAAACGTGTCAGTTTTAATGGGTGAGTTTCCAAAATGGCGCATGCGCAGACGAGGATTGTAGTCAAGTCTTGAATATGGTGGGCCCTTAACACCCGAGTAACGCGTGTGGCAAGGGTATCTCGTTCGCTAATGGTTTACTTCAATTTTGATGAAACTGATGGATTATGAGAGACCCACCTCCCACCTCTACAGCTACTCACTTTAAACTTCAGCTCACCAACGCCATTCTTCCGTATATTTAGGTGAGGACGATCCCCCAGACGAAAGTAACGATACGAATTTTATATCCCATGGGACACTCGGCACCACCCACGCCTACCTCAAAAATTTCAGCAAATTATTACATTCACCCGGATTTCAAACCCTGATCCTGGGGGAACATCCTCACAATCACCTGGGCGCTGGGGCGAACAACAATGTTTTTTCTGAAAATGTGATAAGATATGAAGGAAAAAAGTAGGGTTGAATTGGGGAAGAAAACTATCTCGTTACTAGAAATCTCATTTTTTTGTGTATGGCAGAGATCTCACGCTCGTGTATACGACGGATTTTACAGTCCCAATTTAGATAGAGAGATTAATATGGGATTTATTAGGAGTTTAGGAACGAACCAACACCTAAGCTTCCAATGAGGAACTTGCACTCATCTGAGATTCCGTACGAAACCTTTTATTACTCCACACTCGACCACCTACAGTTCAAGAAAATGTGATCAAATATGGATAAAAATGTTGTTGTAATAATTAAAATCGAATTTGAAAATCGGGAGAAGGGGAAGATGCGCGAAACGTTCTGTGATTGGATGAAGATCGTGTAACGTCATAGTTCTCTTACCCCTGGGGGACAAGACGATTTCCATGCTTATCATCAACTAACAATTACGTTAATTTAACAAGTTTCCTTTTCGATATATTCCGCGATGCTTCAGCATCTTCTACACAACAGCAGTGACAACAACGCATTACCCTGTTTAACAAAAAGAAAATACCTCGAAGAAGAAGGAGAATGGAACCAAAACCCAAACAAAAACGAAGTTTTTGGGACGGACGGATAGTGGATGAAGAAATAATCAGAAAGTTCGCGGCGCTATTCCTTCATATTTTGTTGTTATTCCAACAACAAAAATGACATACAAATATTGCTTTGTGCCAAACTGTGCCAGCTCAACCGCTAAATGGCCCGAAAAATGGTTCATTGTTGTGCCAGCTGGCCAACAAAACCCAGAAAAAATGGTTCGACCTGATAAGGAGAAAAGGCCCGGAAATCAATGTAAGTTTGCAGAGATCGTTTTAATATATTTACGTAGGTATGAATATTTACTAATATAGGTACCTGAAGGCGTTCAAATCTTGGTCATACCTTTGCTATTCATCGACGGATAAATTATTTCAGGTAGTATAAAATTAATCGTCAGTTCTGTTTCATTACCAAGTACCTACCGTAAGATAGAAAAGCTGTGTACGGACAATGTCAAAAACGTTTATCCTCCAAAATTACTAACTAAACATCCTTTAGGATTATTTTACTTCAGTTTACAAACGAAGCTTTTCCCACCCATAAACAGGACATTCGCAGCACACGCGGGCATCGCGGGGCATTTCGCAGGACTTGACGTTTGGAAATGAGCACAGGTACCATACGTTTGACTGTCGTGACATTTTTATGAGACCATCCATCCCCAACTATTCTGAACTGCAAGTAACAGAATGAATGGCTGACTTCGAAACAATTTATAAGGAATTTTATAGAAAATACTTAGTAGGGAGGAACGTAGGTGAAATGTACCTACCTACTTTTCGAAGACACAAAGAATGCGTCAAGGTTAGTTCTTTTTTGAGGATTTTTAACAGCAGCGTTGGGAAGTCCCTTACCTTTCCTTACTGTACTTAGGTCAGGAATAGTTCGGAAATAGGTAACTAGTAAATTAGGCAAGCCTAGGTACTGTGGTGAACTGACTGGCTAGGATAGAATGCGCTTTTGGTAGAATAATATATAGATGAACGGTTCCTACGAATTGTGGTAATCACTGGGGAAAGGTTCAACAAGAACTCAGTGCTTCGCAAACAATAACTGCTTACCTCGTCATCTTCACTCCTTTCATTTCGGAATTCCCAAGCTTTATTTTTGACATGAACTCGCACAGGTCAAAAAATGAACTGAGAGGCGGTAAGTTAAAACACGATGCCTCATACCCATCCCTCACTTTAGTTAGGTATTTTGTCCATTATTGTGAATCATATATTGTATCAATACTGAGGAGGCAGCAATGGCAAGTTGAATGAGCAGCACCGAAAGTCGCAAAAACAACCAACGATTCAGTAACGCGAACCGGGATGGTGGATTGAGACAAAGACACGCGAAATGTGACCTCACGCTTGGGGAGTGGGTTGAGTCAGCTGAAGCGGGAGTTTTGGCGTTTTGATTTCCGTAATAAATAAAAAGTGTAGAAGTTCCTCATTACAGCTCAATAACGCCGTTTTCTCGTATATACATATCACAGTTATGCGCGTTGGAAGGATTCGCTGACACACTGATTGGACCCGAACCTATTTTCTTCCGTAAGGTTCAAACCGAAATGAGGTAGAAATGTATGTTTAGGAGGGCAAATATTTTGTTTTGTGTTCATACCTCGCAGAAAAACAAGTCGACGACGTTTTTTAGCCACCGTGTAAAAGTGAGATGTATAAGGGCCCAACTGAAGGCCAAACGTAAAGCATATATAATTAAATACAGAGGACGGAGTTGACCCCGCGGGGAGTCCATGGCCCGTTCTGAACGAACAACTGTTTCTCCGGAAAATAATTGAATGAAAAAAGAGCAGCATCCCATAGGACCGACGCTGCTTCATCCACCATATATGCACTCGGTTCCTAAAATTTAATTCAATTTTAGGAGCCCCTCGGCGATTGAAAACGTTAATGATTACAAAATCAATATTCACTCAGCTAACCGTGGAGGGAGGGGGAGAATGTTACACCTAACTACCTATGTTGCCCAATAGTGATTGTTTCCAATGAAATGCTGCTGATTAGAGGTATTCAACTGAGGAGCCATCATGTGCGAAGCTTATCTCCAACTTAGAGCTAAACAAAGACGAAGAGTAATCAAAGGAAGCGAGACAATTATTTACAAGCAGCTTTACCACGCCGAAAAAACATCTGCAAATACGTGGCATCGATTATCATTATGAAGGTTGAAGTATTGAATCTGAACGTGGAGTTCGGCGTTCGTGTATGCGGAGACGAAAGTACTCGCAACTACCCACTAAATAGTGAGCACGTATTAATTTTATTTTATTTATTTTATTTTTTTGTAATGAAATTAGATTCCGTTTGAGAATTTTGACACCAACCGCACTGTCCTACGATAAGTAGTTCATTTTCTACGATTTTTCAAAGTTTCCAGTGATTTTGACGCCATTGCACCCCTCTCGCCTGGGCGGGACCCCCCCTACACACTGTGACGTCAGAATCGGTGGAAATATTGAAAAATCATAGAACTGCTTATCCTAGGATAGTGTGGTGGTGTCACAGTACTCACAATGGAATCTAGTTTCATAAAAATTAAAAATTAAAAAAATCGATCTTGTTTATATTATTTCAGTTAAGAGATAAATGCGTTATCCCAAACGCATAAATAAGTTTCGGGCACCACATCGAAACTAGGCTTCAAGACGTGAGGTGCCCCTATTGTTTCCAACTTTTGAAGAACCCTCGACCATAGAGAAAACTTTATCACATACGAATCCATCTAAAACCACTAGTAAACAAAAATATCATCGATTTCAGTAATAGCTTAATAGATGTCCACAAAGTTCCACTTTTTTTCAGATTATCAGTGGTTGTTGGTACTCAAATAGGACCCATTTTCGGAAATCGCTCATACTTTCGTTTGCTGATAGGTACAAATATTTTGGCGACATTTGGAATTGTTCATCTCGTAGCCAAGGTATCACGTATTGTCTGGAAGTCTCACACACACACACACAAGCGCGCGCGCACATATATATATATATAATATATGTATTATATAATCCAAAATTTTCAAATATGCATGCACTAAAAATTGTGGACCCGCTGATATATAGCTTATCTTTACAGGAAATTTGCTAATATTTTCAACGAAAATTCGCCATACACTAACTCTGTTCAGGCATTGTCTCGTAGGTCTGCGCCCCATACACACAGCTCTGTTTAAGGGGGGGGGGAGGAGGGGGGCCGAGGAGTTTCATCTGTGTTCTGGTTGCCACTTGCATCGAGTCTAACAGAAGGGATTTACTAGATCTTTGGGTGCAATATCGAACAATGGTGGGCTCTTCTGCTGCAGCAGCCTGTAATCAGGCCTTTCAAGGAAAACAATATTCCGTGTGCGCAAAGGTCGCGAAGGATGTGAAAATATGACTTGGCATGGTGTTTTTCAAGAAAATTCCGCTCCGAAGTCGCTGGAAATCCTCGCTTTAACGTCATCACCGCGGAAAATCCCTCCCCACCGTCACGTCACTCTGCTTTATGGCTTAAGTCAGTTCCGTGGAACCGTTTCCGTTTAACTCTAACGGCATTTCCATTCGTTTCAGCGGCTGCTTATCCGTTCTTCGTTATTCACTGAAGAACCCTTCAGAAAGAAAGATGGGTCGTAAGTGGTGGGTGATGGAGGGGAGGGGGGGGGGGGTTAAAAAGATGGAAGTGGGACTTTGACACGACAGAAAATTGTTTGCTCTCGGCATACCCCCCCCCTCTTCATCACCTACCCATTTCTTTTCTTTTGAATAAATTCACAGTACGGCGCCGGCGTGGACTGTCTCGATGGATTCGGACTCCTTTCGACACGCATTTCCCGTCTCTGATCGCGGTTTTCCCGACTCGTCCTCTACTAAGGAATTCACTTTTTATGGCCCAGAGCTTCTGTTCGGGCATGTCGAAATTCATATCGGTAGGGGCGAGGGGTATTATGGATGGGCATAGAATCGACAAATTTGTCTATTAACGAACAAAAATATCATCGGCTTCAGTAGTAGCCTAGATGTCAACAATGAGGAGTATCCATGACTTCTGTTTATATTACTTTCCAATTCTTAAATAAAATCGAGTTCTGTTCTAAGAATTTTGAGACCACCTACACTCTCCTACGATGAACAGTTCTTTTTCTGTGAGCTTTCAAAGTTTCGGCAACGAGTGACGTCAGTGCACCCCTCCCGACAGGGTGACGTTGCCGAAAGCTCACAGAACAAGAACTATTCATCGTAGGAGAGCGCGGTTGGTCTCAAAATTCTTAGAATGGACCCTACTTTCATTTAAAAATAAAAAACGGAAGCCATGGTACTCCTCGATGTTCCATTTTAAGATCTTAGTGGTTGCTGATCCTCAAATTTCACCCGAAGATTATTTTCGGAAATCGCTCATCCCTTCAAATACAAATATTTTGGTAACATTAATTTGGAACTGTTCACCTCGTAGCTAAGATGCCACATATTGCCTGGAGTCACAAATAAATGAAAAAAACATAGGTGTACACAAATATACATAAATATACAAATATATGGTGTAGAGATTTCGGCCGTTGAGTGAATAGTGACCCAGGTTTTGTTGAGGAACGGTCAGTGAAAAGTCAAGTTCCCGACGTTTCGGCCGTTTATTCAGCCATTTTCAAGGAGGGTTGAGACGGCATTGAGGTTACATGATACAAGTATATACCCAAGTCAAGGACTTCACTGTACAGGGAAACTGGGCGTGGAGACTGGTTGTAACCTCAATGCCGACTCTACCCTCCTTTAAAATGGCTGAATAAACGGCCGAAACGTCGAGATCTTGACTTTTAACTGACCGATACTCAACAAAACCTGAGTTACAATACAAATACAAATATATATATATATGTGTATGTGTGTGTGTGTGTGTGTGTGTGTGTGTGCGTGCGTGCGTGTGTGTGTGTGTGTGTGTGTGTGTGTGTGTGTGTGTGTGTGTGTGTGTGTGTGTGTGTGTGTGTGTGTGTGTGTGTGTGTGTGTGTGTGTGTGTGTGTGTGTGTGTGTGTGTGTGTGTGTGTGTGTGTGTGTGTGTGTGTGTGTGTGTGTGTGTGTGTGTGTGTGTGTGTGTGTGTGTGTGTGTGTGTGTGTGTGTGTGTGTGTGTGTGTGTGTGTGTAAAATACCCTGGAGATGATATGTCTGTCTGATGATGAGATATGTTATTTTGTTTTATATTATATATACAGGGTGGTCCACCTCACAGGAACCACTCGGTTTTTAAACAAAATAAGACGTACTTCGAAAATTAAAAAATACGTATCTAATGATTTCTTAGCAGGATTCCAAAAATCACAGTCGCGGATTTTTGCGCAGCGGGCAGTGTGCGCAGTCAACACCAACTTCCTTATTTCAAAGGAGAACCCCCGTTTTTTTATTCAGATTCAGATTATACGTAAAAATGTCATCAAAAAATAACCCGCACTCCAATTTTTTAGTGCGCAAATACGCAGTAATGGCGTAAAATCTGAAAACTGCACACAGAACCTTTTGGCTCATGTTGTTATAGATGGGTACAGGTCCTTGATGTCAAAAGAGACGAGTCTAGTGTGTTCGGTTGGACATCTGTAAGTTCGTTCCTGTAACCGGAAATAGTTGCAAGTTTGTTCCGTTGAGTTTGTTGTATGTTCGTTCCCAATGTGTATGTTCGTTCCATCACAAAAATGAATTTTTCGCTCCCACAATGCAATTTCGTACCTAAGATAGGTAGGGCTACTAAGAGATGAACTACGAAATTAAAAATATAGGTATTGTAATATTCTGATGCATCAAAAACACATGAGTCGAAAATGAGGTTCGTCAACATGATACATCATTAAAACATTAAAAATATCCTGGCCATTAATCTACTCAAACTATATGCTGAAATTTGAGCGAAATTATCTTGATTAAGGCGTATCGTGAAACAAACCCTCCCTTCGTCAAACTTCTTGATGGTGCGCACCACCCAACTTTCCTTTTTCCTTGTTGCTGCACATCTGAGGTCACTAAATTCACTGCATGAATCAATTTTTACACAGGTTTCACCTCAAGCTTCAGCAAAAGAAAAAATATTAGGATGAGGAGAGTTGAATTCGGATTTGATGTGCGAATGGAACGACTCACACGCGTTTTTAGTTGACATAGAAGTGCCAGCTGTCCCGGATGCCCACAAACTTGGTGGGAAAAGTGCATTGTCCTGTACATAATGCGGTTTGCGCACAGGAACGAACGTACTTTAACCCCGATTGGCGACGATTACTCTACGGGAAGCAAAATACAACCAAAATACATTCGCATGAGTGAAAGTTCGCTACCTTCCTCGGGGTACGAACATGCCGTTGACCAATCGGTTATGGCTATGCTTTGCAGTTTGTTGATCAGTTGGTTAGTGTTGAGGACTGAGTATGTGTGAAGTAAGTCGAGTGTTTCTTTGATTATTGTAGTGAGGTGTTTGGCTAGTAGGTTTCATAAAACCATTGCTAGTATTAAGTTTAATAAGGCATGTTTAGCCGAGAGTGTTTGTATTTCTCGGTCTGTTCTTCGGTGTTTTGCAGTCACTCTGTTTTGTACTTTGTCATGTAGGTAGTGTTCTGTGAGTAGTTCGGCTGATTCTAAATGTAAATAGTATAGTTGTGAGTTCAGCTTGTCTTTCTTGGTGTATAAGCTCCTAATTTCGTTCCTAACCCGCAATTTTTGTGCTATATTCTTAGTTTTAGGAGCAGAATTTGAATATTAGCATGCTTATGAATAATTTTATTGGCTAAACATGCCGTATTAAACTTAATACTAGCAATGGTTTTATGAAACCTACTAGCCAAACACCTCACTACAATACTCCACCCGCAACACCAACCAATTATCAAGAAGCTACAAAACACAGCCATACAAGACTTTTGACATCAAGGACCTCTACCCATCCATACCCGTTCAGGAGATACTTGCCATTTTGAGAGATAACTCATTGACCTGTACGACGATTCATACATAGACGAACTCATTGACCTCACACAAACAGCGCTAAAACAGAACTATTTTCGTTTTAACAACAGCTTCTTCAAACCACAGGATGGACTTGGAATGGGTAACTCCACTTCATCTATCCTAACAGAGTTATTTTTAGAACACTACGAAGACAAACACATACAAAGAATAATGACAAAACACAACACCAGGCATTACTCTAGGTATGTAGATGATAATGTACCACTGAACATGACAACTTGATACCATACTCACTTGCCAAATCCACCCAAACATTGCATACACAATGAAGACAGAAGAACACAACACATTGCATTACCTCGACATCACCATCACACGCACCAAAAACCAATTAGAATATGGAATATACAGAAAACCCACCGCTACTGACACGACCATACACGCAACATCAAACCACCCTCTTCAACGCAAACTATCCACATTCACATTGACATTCATATTCACATCACATATGACACACAGATTGAAATCCATACCACTGAGAGAACCCAACTACAATAAAGAACTAAACACCATATACATCATAGCAAAGAACAATGGCTACACCAAAAAAACTATAGACACATACAAACAAAAAACCAGCTTGACACTAACAGACGACATTTTTTCACATACACTGGGCCAGAAACTTACAAACTCACAAACCTTTTCCAGAAAGAAGGTCTCTTAACCACACTTAGGACTGACAATTTTTTGCATTTTTAAATGCATAGCTCGATTTTTTTCTGAATTTTTTAGATCATCCGGAGCATTATAAGATGTTCCCGTACAATTTGCTGTACAATTTTCCCTAAAGAACAGGGTGTATGCAGGTATCTAGCTGAGTTGAGAGCGCACATCACTGATCTCTCGGCCATGTTGGCGCTGTACCGCAGTGGACTAACGTACGGACTGGAACGCCAAAGTTTCCAAGATCGAAATCCAACCGGGAGTGAACACTTTTCACTCCACATCAGCTACTTCCCTTCAGAACTTCATTTGTGTTTCTTTTTGCCATTTTAGCTACTGTCTGTCATTGATAGAATAATAATTTTAGCAACATTTAACACGTGATATAGTTTTAGTTTAGTTAGTTTTTAGTTAGTTTTAGTTTTAATTTAGTTTTCTCCACCAAAGCTGTGACCTATGACGCGTACAGTCTCAATTCTAGCAGGTAACGCATCGGACTTCTTAGCATCAGACATAATTAATTACCCTTCAAAATGGTCTCCGGTTTCGCGCTATCGCTTGATCCATCTATTGGTTTATTATTCTGTGAATAATACACCTATGTATTCGCTCAGCAAAAAATTTTTGTAACACCCTCTCAAAATTTTTTCTTTTCCGTTTCAAGGTGCGTAGATTCCAATAATGCAATGTCCGTCCGCCGTCCGCCGTACGCCGTCCGCCGTACAGGCTTCATTTTCGGTATAAAAAAGTCGTTCTTTCGCACACATGCTCCATTTGGGCCCTAGTTGTGTCCCGAAACTTTTCAGCCCGATCGGAATATACCCAGGGGTGTTATGAGTGAAAATGTGTGTAAAAATAGGTACTTTTTGCGTTTTAGCAACATGTTGGTAACATGAGCTTTTAAGGTATCGTTTTTCATGTTTTTGGGGACGAGAAGACCGAATATGAAGTCGATTTTGACCAAAGAGTTGAAAATTGAGGTGGTACCAGATGTTCAGCTCCCGAAATCGATTTTTATGAGTGAAAAACCTGCAAAATCGTCTGAAATCACCACCAATTTGTAGAATAACACTGGAAAAAGTATCAACAGGTGGATCAAGACGATTAAATGGTACTATCAATGATCAGAGATAATTTATATAAAAAAAAAGGAGCGTACCTATTCGTGTTTTGGGGGCCAAAATTGGTGGAAACCACCAGAAATAGCTATTTCAATTATTTTATAAGAAAGAAACAATAAATAAACAGCCAACATCTCTGTAGGTATGTATGTCCAATAGAATAATAAACCCATGTGACAAGGACTTTGCAGCGTTTTTTTCGTTTCAGATCTCCATCCCGAAAACAAGAGTGAAACTAGTTTCAAGCTGTACAGCTCTCCTTTCCAGAGCGGGAGAGCAGGATTGAAACGAAATCGAATCGTAAGCATCCAATAGACGTCGCAATTAGCCAGTTCCATCTTCCTGCGCCCTCGAGTCTCTACCGCTGTTCGCACTTTTGCTCAATTTTCATTCGATCTCTCAGTTCGATATACAAGCACAAAAACAGACTCTGAGCTGACACATCTGACAGGCAAGGTGCAGAATTATCGGAAAATTGGTTGTCGACCTATGTAACACGAGTTAACTTGATTCTTTGTGAAAATCTTAATGAGGAACTTTCACTCATCTGAAATTCCGTATGACACCTTTTGGTTTATTATTCTGTGAATAATACACCTATGTATTCGCTCAGCAAAAAATTTTTATAACACCCCCTCAAAATTTTTTTTTTTCCGTTTCAAGGTGCGTAGATTCCAAAAACGCTGCAAAGTCCTTGTCACATGGGGTTTATTATTCTACAGAAATGTTGGCTGTACATTTATTGTTTGTTTCATGTGAAATAATTGAAATAGCTATTTCTGATGGTTTCCACCAATTTTGGCCCCCAAAACACAAATTAGGTAGGTACGATCTTTTTTTTTTCAAATTATCTTTGATCATTGGTAGTGCCATCATTTAATCGTCTTGATCCACGTGTTGACACTTTTTCTAGTGTTATTCTACAAATTGATGGTGATTTCGCAGGTATTTGACTCATAACTCAAATTGACTAAAATTGACTCAATTTTGGGAGCTGAACATCTGGTACAACCTCAATTTTCCACTCCTTGGCCAAAATCGACTTCATATTCGATCTTCTCGTCCCAAAAAACATGGAAAACGATACCTCAAAAGCTCATGTTACCAAAATGTTGCTAAAACGCAAAAAGTACCTATTTTCACACACATTTTCACTCATAACACCCCTGGGTATATTCCGATCGGGCTGAAAAGTTTCGGGACACAACTAGGGCCCAAATGGAGCATGTGTGCGAAAGAACAACTTTTTTAGATCGAAAATGAAGCCTGTACACGTGATACGGCGGACGGCGGACGGCGTACGGCGTACGGCGGACGGCGGACGGACATTGCATTTTTGGAATCTACACACCTTGAAACGGAAAAGAAAAAAGTTTGAGGGGGTGTTATAAAAATTTTTTGCTGAGCGATTACATAGGTGTATTATTCACAGAATAATAAACCAAAATGCAATGTCCGTCCGCCGTCCGCCGTACGCCGTATCACGTGTACAGGCTTCATTTTAGATCTAAAAAAGTCGTTCTTTCGCACACATGCTCCATTTGGGCCCTAGTTGTGTCCCGAAACTTTGCAGCCCGATCGGAATATACCCAGGGGCGTTATGAGTGAAAATGTGTATAAAAATAGGTACTTTTTGTGTTTTAGCAACATGTTAGTAAAATGAGCTTTTGAGGTATCGTTTTCCATGTTTTTGGGGACGAGAATACCAAATATGAAGTCGATTTTGACCAAAGACGCGGATATTGAGGTTTTACCATTGGTTCAGCTCCCAAAATTTTTTTTTTTTTAGTAAAAAACCTGGAAAACTGTCTGAAATCACCATCAATGTGTATACTAACATTAGAAAAAGTGTAAACAGCTGAATCAAGACCATTAAATCGCACTACCAATGATCAAAGATGATCTGGGGGGAAAAAAAGTGTACCTATTTCATGTTTTGGGGGCAAAAATTGGTGGAAATCATCAGGAATAGCTAATTCAATCATTCCACATGAAAGAAACAATAAATTTAACTGCCAACAAGAATCTCTAGAACTCCAATAGAATAATAAACCCATGTGACAAGGACTTTGCAGCGTTTGTTTCTGTCCCAACCTCATCCTCCATTCCAGTGTATTTTCACTCCACATCAACAGTTTCCCTTCATCAATCCATTATTTGCGTTTATTTTCGCCATTTTAGTTACTGTTTGTCATCGACAGAATTATTTTAGCAACATTTAACTCGTGATTTAGGTAGGTACCTAGTAACGAGTACGGGGTTAGGTACTTAACTACGGAGGGTCTGCGATCTGCATAATTTGTATACGAGTAGAATAGTACATATTATATTATATAGACGGGTTATCTATACAGAGAGCTGTGATCTGTAACAGAATGGTATTCTGTACAAAATAATAAACCGTTGGGCAGGGATTTGCAGTGTTTTGGTTTATTATTCTGTGAATAATACACCTATGTATTCGGTCAGCAAAAAATTTTTATAACACCCCCTCAAAATTTTTTGTTTTCCGTTTCAAGGTGCCTAGATTCAAAAAATACAATGTCCGTCCGCCGTACGCCGTCCGCCGTATCACGTGTACCGGCTTCATTTTCGGTCTAAAAAAGTCGTTCTTTCGCACACATGCTCCATTTGGGCCCTAGTTGTGTCCCGAAACTTTTGAGCCCGATCGGTTGTTATGAGTGAAAATGTGTGTAAAAATAGGTACTTTTGCGTTTTAGCAACATGTTGGTAACATGAGCTTTTGAGATATCGGCTTCCATGTTTTTTTGGACGAGAAGACCGAATATGAAGTCGATTTTGACCAAAGAGGGGAAACTTGAGTTCTACCAAATGTTCAGCTCCCAAAATTGATTTTTATGAGTGAAAAACCTGGGAAATCGTCTGAAATCACCATCTGTTTGTATAATAACCCTGGAAAAAGTGTCAACACGTGGATCAAGATGATTAAATGGCACTACCAATGATCAAAGATAGTTAAATAAAATAAAAGTACTTAATTTGTGTTTTAGGGGCCAAAATTAATGGAAACCATCAGAAATAGCTATTTCGATTATAACGCATGAAAGAAGCAATAAATGAACAGCCAACATTTCTGTAGCTATGTCCAATAGAATAATAAACCCATGTGACAAGGACTTTGCAGCGTTTTTTACTCTACACTAGACCACCTACAGTTCACGAAAATGTGTTAAAATATGGATGAAAATGTTGTAATAATTAAAATCGAATCTGAAAATCAGAAGGGGAAGCGCTCTGTTTAACGAGCGTGTGACGTCGCAAGTCTTATCCCCTGGAGACAAAGCGATTTCCATGCTTATGGTCAACTACAACTACATTCACGTAACAAGTTTCCTTTTCGTTATTTTCCGCGATGCTATTTATTACCATACTGTTTAACAAAAAGAAAACACCTCGAAGACGAATGGAACCGACAACCTTACAAAAACAAAGTTGGACGGATCGTGGAAGTGGATGCAGAAAGCTGTTCGACCTGAAAAAGTGGTTCGACCTGAAAAAGTGGTTCGACCTGATAGGGCGAAAAATCTATGTAAGTTTGCAGAGATCATACCTTTGCTTTTCATCGATGGATGAAAAGCAAACATAGTTCGGAAATAGCAAACTAGTAAAATTAGGCTAGGTAGGTACTGAGCGACTGTGGCGGACAGACTGACTAGGATAGAATACGCTTGTGGTAGAATGTAGGTGAGATACGGCAATCACTGGGAAAAAGGTTCAACAAGAACTCAGTGCGTTTTGCACCTGTGATGGTTTAAAGTATGGTGAGTGAGAATGAGATGGAGGTGAAGGTATTGGACCTAACGTCCCTGGTTAACACCTTTGACAAAAGCCCGGGAGGTTTCCACCACTTACGACGTACGGATAGGTAATAGAGAGTTTTCGCAAAGGTTGGGCTACTAGCCCGTTGACGGGCTAAGGCCTACGTACGAAGGAAAGTGCGAACTGCGCATGCGCACGTTTGGGTGGGAACGACCTAACTTAGCTCGTCAACGTTGGATGCCACATGCCTACGTAAACGACCTAGCACTAGGTCGTATGGGCCGTTTCCGGTACTAACCTTCCACCAGGGAAACTTCATCGCATGGATTGCCTTCTTCCCTAGCATTTGAGATTATTTGTTTGTGTTGTGTAGGTTGAAATGATAGCGTGCGTCTTTTTTCTCTCGATTTTGGTTTTTCTGCTGTATAAAAACCCTACATTTCTATATTTTTTTGAAAACAGTATTAGGAAATATTTCTGTGACCCTTGAAGACTGGAAAATGTCAATAAATTGTACCTGGCTAATTTCTCTATGTCTATGGACAACTTTACAGTTTTTGGTTTATTATTCTGTGAATAATACACCTATGTATTCGCTCAGCAAAAACTTTTTATAACACCCCCTCAAACTTTTTCCTTTTCCGTTTCAAGGTGCGTAGATTCCAAAAATGCAATGTCCGTCCGCCGTACGCCGTCCGCCGTATCACGTGTACAGGCTTCATTTTCGGTCTAAAAAAATCGTTCTTTCGCACACATGCTCCATTTGGGCCCTAGTTGTGTCCCGAAACTTTTCAGCCCGATCGGAATATACCCAGGGGTGTTATGAGTGAAAATGTGTATAAAAATAGGTACTTTTTGCGTTTTAGCAACATGTTGGTAACATGAGCTTTTAAGGTATCGTTTTTCATGTTTTTGGGGACGAGAAGACCGAATATGAAGTCGATTTTAACCAAAGAATAGAAAATTGAGGTTCTACCAGATGTTCAGCTCCCGAAATTGATTTTTTATGAGTCAAAAACCTGGAAAATCGTCTGAAATCACCATCAATTTGTAGAATAACACTGGAAAAACGCTGCAAAGTCCTTGTCTCATGGGTTTATTATTCTATTGGACATACCTACAGAAAGATTGGCTGTTCATTAATTGTTTCTTTCATGCGTAATAATCGAAATAGCTACTTCTGATGGTTTCCATTAATTTTGGCCCCCAAAACACAAATTAGGTACGCTCTTTTTTTTTCTTTATCATTGGTAGTGCCATTTAATCGTCCTGAACCACGTCTTGACACTTTTTCCAGTGTTATTATACAAACTGATGGTGATTTCAGACGATTTCCCAGGTTTTTCACTCATAAAAAATCAATTTTGGGAGCTGAACATTTGGTAGAACCTCAATTTTCTATTCTTTGGTCAAAATCGACTCCATATTCGGTCTTCTCGTCCCCAAGAACATGAAAAACGATACCTCAAAAGCTCATGTTACCAACATGTTGCTAAAACGCAAAAAGTACCTATTTTTATACACATTTTCACTCATAACACCCCTGGGTATATTCCGATCGGGCTAAAAAGTTTCGGGACACAACTAGGGCCCAAATGGAGCATGTGTGCGAAAGAACGATTTTTTTAGACCGAAAATTAAGCCTGTACACGTGATACGGCGGACGGCGTACGGCGGACGGCGGACAGACATTGCATTTTTGGAATCTACGCACCTTGAAACGGAAAAGGAAAAAGTTTGAGGGGGTGTTATAAAAATTTTTTGCAGAGCGAATACATAGGTGTATTATTCACAGAATAATAAACCAAAAGTGTCAACAGGTGGATCAAGACGACTAAATGGTACTATCGATGATCAGAGATAATTTATTTAAAAAAAAAAAGAGGAGCTCCTTATTCGTGTTTTGGGGGCCACAATTGGTGGAAACCACCAGAGATAGCTATTTCAATTATTTTATATGAAAGAAACAAAAAATGAACAGCCAACATTTCTGTAGGTATATCCAATAGAATAATAAACCCATGTGACAAGGACTTTGCAGCGTTTTTGGCTAATAATGTCTACCTAGCCACTAATTTTTGCCAAATAACTTTAATTAGCCAAACCTTTAGTTTTTTGGGTAATTTGTCACGTGTCTATGGACAACCCTACATTATTTTCCATTTGAAAATAGTAATAGGAAATGTTTCTGTGATCCTTCAAGACTGGAAAATCTTAATTAATTGTACCTGGCTAGTCTATGAACAACCATATAATTGTACTAGCGAAGAAGAAAACTAAAAACGGCTTTTTAAATTGAAATCTTCAAGTGATGAGAATATGATGAGCACAGTTGTTCAACGTTAACGTTAGTGTCACCCATCGAATCAGCTTTGGTCGTTCAACGACGTAACTTTCACGATCTAAGTGGTTAGCATCCGGTGTTTTTCCCCTTAGATCGTTAGCCCGGAGATCCTTAGTCCGTCAACGACCTAGTGGCCAAACTTTTGCGAAAACTCTCTATTAGGTACCTACCTATCCGGTTTCACCATTCTGGGTTCTTTTAGGTGTAAGGGAAGGAGGCGTGTGAGGAGAGAGAGATAAGTCATGGACTTGGTTTGAGCGTAGAATGAGGTAACAGAACAGGCGAGAACGTCGGGTTTTTATATTAAGTACCCTGTTCATTCTCCCCCAGTCCTTCAACGACGGCTGAGGGATGGTGGGAGAGCCCCAGGATTTCCTGAGCCAGGTCATGTAAGCCGCCTCATTTGTTGGTTTATTTGCGAGATCAATAATATTACAAACGGAGTGATGTTCTGGGAGGATATCACGACAGCACCCATCTACGAAAAACCCTCATCTTCTAGGCAAGTCAGGTACATAATTTTATAGATAACTAAATTAGCTACTTGTAGTAGCTGATTCACATAATAAAGGCTTATCTCTTAATTTTCACTCCTTTCATTTCGAAATTCCCACATGTTATTTTGGACATCAACAACTCGCGCAGGGCAAATTAATTGAGAGAAAGTGAGTTGAAAGACGACGCCTCATACCCATCCTTCACTTTATTTAGGTATTTAGTTCCGGACAGGAAATAAAGAGCAAATGGGCCTAGGTCAAAGAAATCGTGCTGTTTGCGGACAGGCTTTGGCGGTGTGATCAAAGGGCGCTGTTTGCGGACTGAAGTGCAAAGATGGCAGATTACTGTCGCCTCATCGTTCACGATAACAATAAACATGACAAAAAATATTATCCCGTCTTCAGTCAGTTTGTCAGTGAACGGGGAGTTCACGGGAAGTGCACAGGGGAAGTCGATGGTGGATCAAGACATAAAGACACGAGAAATATGACGTCACGCTAGGGGAATTCATTCAAATTTCATTTATTTTGATAAAATCACTGGCGCGTCTGAAAAAAGAAAATTTCTTTCACCATTAGTCTTCAAATTCAATCCACTTTTGATTTCGACAATAACAAAAAGTGAGAAAGCTCCTCATTCTTTGAATGTTTTTAGAGAGGAGAACTCTTTGGAGAGGTTGACTTATTTTCTCCTCGATTCCTCCTTCACACTGATAAATGATGAAGAAAATTCAATTAGCCTGGAGGAATACCGAATATTTACTTGGTTCCGTTGACGTCACCCTATGATGTTCTTCTTCCACGCTGCAGTTTGAATGTTGTCCACAACGTGACTTCAGCTGATTCCTTCCTTTCCTTCAATAACATTTTTGAATAATTTTTAATTCATTTTCGCCTTGTTAGAACGCCCTGAAAGTGATGATCTCTGACGAACCAACATCACGGAGAAGTTGGATGACCATAGATACCGGCCTCGACCGAGACATGGCTTAAACAGATATGCCGATAATCCACTGGTGGCATTCAACGACGTCATCGAAAATCTTTTCGAATTTTTGATAAAATAACTGAAAATGTCTCGGGCAAACCCCAAGTAGGCTAAATCTCAATCCATGCTTGAAAGTTCACGTCATGCACATGGCTATAAGAGCGAATTTTCTAAGAAAGTGTGCTATTGTGTGAAAATATGACATAGCGAGAGACCATACCACTTTATAATTTTTTCCGTAATTTTAGCCAGTTGTGTGTCAAACTTGACCCTCTCTTTTTTGCGAAAAATGTTTTATCATTGAAATCGTCTATCTTTCTGAAGTGAACCACCATACCACACAACGTCAGGTGAATAAACATTACCAATTTTTTACCCCCAAAAATCCAAATTTGACCCTATTCCCTACGAAAAACATGGTATTTCTCCCCCCCCCCCCTCCCCACTTTAGCCGTTTTACTGATTTCTGACCCTTAAAAACTCAAGTTTGACCCCCTTAAAATTTTTGAAAATTGCTCATCTTCGACCTCATATTTTGTTTGACAATACGAACATTTGACGAAATTTGGAATTTTTATCATGTACCCAAGATTACAAATACAAATAGTAGTATACAAATAGGGGATATGGGGGGGGGATAGGTTATAGTATACAAATATTGCTGAAATCTAGGGATAAATTCAGGATACACTACAAGAAATTTGTCTATGAAAAAATTTTAAACATTTATGTTCTGCAAATTTTGGATCCATTGCAGCCTCATTTTATTTGAAAATCCGCTAATACATATGTGTATATAGGGCTTGCCCGAAATACAAGTAAATAAATCAGTTTCCAGTGCTCTCAGCTCAATTTGCACAGTAGTAAGCAACTGATTCATATGAATTGCAGTTCGGAGAAACTGAGTTATATTGTTGGTAGAGATTTATTTATGTAGATCGATGACCCTGATACTCAATGCTCTGTAGTGGATCGGAGGGGAATATGGAATACCAATAACTGTTTGTCGTTAGAAGGAGATACTATGAGATGTTAGATTGTTGCAGATTCGACTGAAGCAAACTTTCAATTGTTGTAAACATATTCTTGGTAGTTTCATGGTCCAAAAAAAGTTTAGATACCGAGTTTTCAGTAAACCAAAATAATTTTGGAGGGTAATATGGACCAGGCGAGTAATAGGTTTGGACAGGGATATGGAATAGGTTAGTACTTTAAAGAAAATCACGAATAATTAATTGCCAAAAAATTTAATTATTTAAAGGATCAAAGTTATTTTACATTTATATAACTATGAAGTGTTGGTCCTATCCTAGTGTATCTAGTGCGCGCCTGCTTACTATGAGTAGAGGAGATGATCAATCGACGCTGAGTGAAATTTGTTCGAAACTATGAAACCAGTGGAGGAAGAGCGGGTTTTTTCCCGTCGCTGCTGCAAACTGCGGTGACGGTACATATGGGAATATCTCTCGGGTGATCTTCAATCATTTAGTTGAGGTGGAAAGTGATCACTCGCGATTCGTCATGCTGTCTGCCAGTGAAGGGAGTAGGAACAGAATGACTGATGAACTGGAAAGTAGCTGCCGGCGGGATGATACACTTGTGGTTTTCAAGAATCGAGCTCGACCTCCGGACGGGCACATCTGTCGGGGACGAACTTGCACAGTGGTATGAGGAAGGGGGCGTTTATTTATATCACTAAAGAGTGAAGAGGGCTGCCTGCCATCCATTGAGCCCTACAATGTGTTTCCACTTGTGTTTACCTCTTCAGACCCTTGAAGATCCTCCCAGCTGAGTGCATCAAGTTGGCAACCGTTCTTCCCGCAAAAAGCCAACACGAACAAATATCCTTCATGGATTATTTTAGTGAATTTTCAAAGGGACTATTGCACTGGGTATACAATTTTTAGTTCCTAATTACATTTATGCAGTTTTGCATTCGAATTTACCGATGTAGCAAAAGCCTCGTGTTCACCTTCGGGAAGAATTACGTTTTTCCTCAAAAATCAAAATTCTCCCCTCGCATTAGGTATAAGTTTTGGACTTTCTGAAACAGTTTGGTTCCGCGTCTGTCTGTGCGTCCGAAAATCGTTGCCACGCAGATAACTAAGTGTACGTACGGAAAATGACAACAAATTGTTGTTGGTACTCAGATTATCATATATTTTGTAATTTTTTGTCTGCAACATTCGTCTGCGCTTGGATGACCATGAAATCATTGCTATGCACCTTGACTGTGGGTCTGGAACATCCTACACAACGCTCTGCCCTGTGATAACTAGGACGTAACTGGTTTTCGGAAGTTTCAGGCAAGCAAAAATCGTTTTATGAAACTATACCCAGGATAAGAACCAATCATTACCTCTGCAAAAAATATTCACACCAGACCAACCCAGAAGATCTGCATCATCTAATCCTCATTTTTGTCCAAGATTCAACGCCCAACGACACATACTTTGTCACAAATTAACAGATAAATTGCCTCTACCATTTGATATGAAGTGACTCCTGTCTCAGAACACCACCGAAATATAATATTTTCTTTTGTATGCATTTTTTGTTGAAATGAATAATGATATGTAAATGTGAATTATGTTTTTGAAGTATTATAATTGATTATGTATATAAATTTTATGGGTGTATAGTTAAGCTAATGCCAAATAAAAATAAATAATAAATAAATGCCTCACTTCTTTATGATTAAATAAAAACGCTGCAAAGTCCCTGTCACATGGGTTTATTATTCTACTGGACATACCTACAGAAATTTTGGCTGTTCATTTATTGTTTCTTTCATGAGCAATAATTGGAATAGCTATTTTTGATGGTTTCCACCAATTTTGGCCCCAAAAATCACGAATTAGGGCCCTCAATTTTGTTTTACAAATTATCTTTAATCATTGATAGTGCCATTTAATTGTTTTGATTCAACTGTTGATACTACTTCTAGAGTTATTATAATAATGATGATTTCAGACAATTTCCCAGGTTTTTGAATAATAAAAAACTAAGTTCGTCACAACCTCAATTCATCACTCATGGTCAAAATCAACTTCATATTCGGTCTTCTCGCCCTAAAAAAACATGGAAAACGATACCTCACAAGCTCATGTTCACTAAAACCTTTAAAAAAAACCCTCAAAAACCCCTATTATCCCCTCGCACCACCCCATGGTGTATTCCGATCGGGCTGCCCAGCTTCGGAGCACAACTAGGACCCAAACGGGGACCCAAATTGTGTGCGGAGGAACGACGATTTTAGACCAAAATTAACGTAAACTTAAGGATGAAACGTCGTTAGAACCTCAATTGTCCATTCTCTGGTAAAAATAGACTTCATATTCGGTCTCCTCGTCCTAAAAAAAAAACAAGGAAAACGATACCTCACCAAAAACCCCTATTTTTACACCTACTTTTCACTCATAACACCCCTGGGTATATTCCGATCGGGCTGCAAAGTTTCGGAGCACAGCTAGGGCCCAAATGGAGCATGTGTGCGACAGAACGAATTTTTTAGACCGAAATGCATATCGGCTTCATCGCCGAATGAAGCCGATATGCATGAAACGGCTTAGGAGGACGGACATTGCATTTTTGGAACGTAAAAGAAAAAATTTTGAGGGGGGTTTTATAAAAATGTTTTGCTGAGTGAATACATAGATGTAATTCACAGAATAACAAACCCAAAAACTACGAATGTCTTGGGGAAGCCCAAAATAAGCACTAAAACATCACAGTCTGTACGTTCGAATTTTAAAACATCAGGTGCGAGGCATTACAAAACTTTCCTTAACCATATTCTGGAAATAGCCTGTGCTATGGGTGTATACTCAAAGAGTAGGTACGCCACGCCTTGGGTACCTACAGTTACCAATCATTTATATGGTGTGGCTTCAGCATTACTATTGTAGCATATACGTGAGTTATTGAAGTCATGCAGCACGACACCATATTATGAGGTAATTTTCAAAGTTGACGTGACTAGTTTTGTCGATTTTTAGTGAGTGTTGACACCAAAAACCCAAATTAATAAGAAAAAAAATGTTGACTTCTGAAGCCTTATTGTCTTGATCACCATTCTATGTAGGTATATCACTTAGGGCAAGTGAGGATCACTGTTCGATAATATTTCAACAACATTTGACCCCTAACAACTCCAATTTGCTTATGCCTACTGGAATAGTCACTTCATCGCGCGATTTATCATTCAAATACCACTTTTGCTGGTTTTATATAAACTTGGGGTAGTTTGAGCCATTTCTACCGATTTTTTCCCATAAAAGATTCAAATTTAACCCACTTTCCGTTGTATAGAATGGTGACTGTACACAAAAGCGATGTTTAACTCGTCACAAATCTGAATTTTTCTAAAATGAGAAAAGTGGGCCAAAGTCAAAAACAGCTGAAAATCGTGAAAAATAGCTTAAACCCACGTCGAATATAGGCACATACGGTCATGCTGCATGAGTGGAACTTTTGGTTTATTATTCTGTGAATAATACACCTATGTATTCGCTCAGCAAAAAATTTTTATAACACCCCCTCAAACTTTTTTCTTTTCCGTTTCAAGTTGATTAGATTCCAAAAATGCAATGTCCGTCCGCCGTCCACCGTACGCCGTATGCCGTACGCCGTATCACGTCTACAGGCCTCATTTTCGGTCTAAAAAAATCGTTCTTTCGCACACATGCTCCATTAGGGCCCTAGTTGTGCCCCGAAACTTTTCAGCCCGATCGGAATATACCCAGGGATGTTATGAGTGAAAATGTGTGTAAAAATAGGTAGTTTCTGCGTTTTAGCAAGATGTTGGTAACATGAGCTTCTGAGATATCGTTTTCCATGTTTTTGGGGACGAGAAGACCGAATATGTAGTCGATTTTGACCGAAGAGTGGAAAATTGAGTTCTACCAAATGTTCTGCTCCAGAATTTGATTTTTTATGAGTGAAAAACCTGGGAAATCGTCCGAAATCACCATCAGTTTGTATAATAACACTGGAAAAAGTGTCAACACGTGGATCAAGACGATTAAATGACACTACCAATAATCAAAGATGGTTAAAAAAAAAAGGAGCGCACCTAATTTGTTTTTTAGGGGCCAAAATTAATGGAAACCACCAGAAATAGCTATTTCGATTATTGCGCATGAAAGAAACAGTAAATGAACAGCCAAAATTTCTGTAGGTATGTCCAAAAGAATAATAAACCCATGTGACAAGGACTTTGCAGCGGTTTTGGTTTATTATTCTGTGAATAATACACCTATGTATTCGCTCAGCAAAAAATTTTTATAACACCCCCTCAAACTTTTTTCTTTTTCGTTTCAAGGTGCGTAGATTAC
The DNA here is from genome assembly GCA_954871275.1 of Leptopterna dolabrata. Taxonomy (NCBI): domain Eukaryota; kingdom Metazoa; phylum Arthropoda; class Insecta; order Hemiptera; family Miridae; genus Leptopterna; species Leptopterna dolabrata. The sequence continues at coordinate 28,352,474 of OX940974.1, read as the reverse complement.
AAAAATGCAATGTCCGTCCGCCGTACGCCGCGCCGTCCGCCGTATCACGTGTACAGGCTTCATTTTTGGTCTAAAAAAGTCGTTCTTTCGCACACATGCTCCATTTGGGCCCTAGTTGTGTCCCGAAACTTTTCAGCCCGATCGGGATATACCCACGGGTGTTATGAGTGAAAATGTGTGTAAAAATAGGTACTTTTTGCGTTTTAGCAACATGTTGGTAAGATGAGCTTCTGAGATATCTTTTTCCATGTTTTTCGGGACGAGAAGACCGAATATGAAGTCGATTTTGACCAAAGAGTGGAAAATTCAGTTCTACCAAATGTTCAGCTCCCAAAATTGATTTTTTATGAGTCAAAAACCTGGAAAATCGTCTGAAATCACCATCAGTTTAGATAATAGCACTGGAAAAAGTGTCAACACGTGGATCAAGAGGATTAAATGGCAATACCAATGATCAAAGATAGTTTAAAAAAAAATAAAAAAATAAAATAACACGAGCGTAGGTACCTAATTTGTGTTTTAGGGGCCAAAATTAATGGAAACCATCAGAAATAGCTATGTCGATTATTACGCATGAAAGAAACAATAAATGAAAAGCCAAAATTTCTGTAGGTATGTCCAGTAGAATAATAAACCCATGTGACAAGGACTATGCAGCGTTTTTTTTTCTAGGGCCCATCGCACATGGTTCCTTGAGGTAGAATATGGGTATGCCAAGTAAGCGGTGAAATAGTAAAGGAACCTAGAAGAGGGTGATAACGGGAAGCACCCCCGGGTCGAGATAAAGACATAATAACGCGGTGATGAGTACTCCCACCAGCCCTTTAGCCGAAGCCAGGGAAACCATCTCCCTTCCGAGAGGCAACTCCAGCTGCCCCCTCGCCCCCCACCGAGCCTACCCTTATCTGATTCCCAAGTTTTCCACTCTAATACAAAATGAATGGACCAAGTTGAAACTGTTGGACCACATTTATGCACTTCATTTTACATTGCTTACCATAACACGCAGTCGCAGCGGCTTGACGTCTACGGGGGACCTAAGTGTTTTGGCTCGTATTGAATTGAACAGGTGGGGGTACCCACCATGTCCCAGTTTGCCTTGTTTACCCCTGTACCAGTCATGCATAATGATCATGTCAGGGTAACTATTATGCATACTTTTGCCTTGTTTTACCCATGTTCCAGTCATGCAGCATGACCATTTGAACTGCACCCATTGCTCCCTCGTTTACGTCTCCGTTCGTAGTGAATGGAGGATGAGAAATTTATGTATCATCCTCGAATGCACGACTCGTTTAATGGAATGCGTGGGGGATTTGGCCGGCTTTCTGGTTCCTGACATCCAAGTATGGATCGATAGAAAGCAAGAAGTGAACTACTTCCTTACCCAGTTTTCCACAGAACATGTTATTCCATACAAACAGGAGGTGAAAGGTGAATGCTCCATCGTTTTAGCGAATTTTCGAAGAAAAGGAAGCTATTGTTCTCGGTCCAAAATTTTTGAAACTCGAATTTCCGAAAGATTTTTATACCAAAATCCGTTTCAGACCATCCTGAATTCACTGCCGAAAGACACCAAAAATTATATGTATATATATATATATATTTATATATTTATATATATATTTATATATGTATGTGTCATTCCAGACGATAACTCTCGAAAGAATTGAGATAAAAAGTTCAAATTTGCACGAAAAATCTGTCTTGGCAATCGACAGGCTAAGTTCGAAGATGGGCAGAATCGGGTCACCCTAAGGGGGAGTTTTGGGGAGTTTTAGGGGGGGAAAATTACCCATAAATTCCCAAAATGAAAAAGTCTGACAAGTGACACCTCATTTTAAAGGTTTTTGTACGCTGAACACGATGGTGAAATCAGAATTGCGATATCTCATTCCATTCTCAAACTGGAGCACTTTGAAGATGAAGGAACGTGGTTATTTCTTGAGATGTTCTTCCTGGTTCGTCTGCTCTAATCTGATAACGGAATGGGATATCGCAATTCTGACTTCACCATCGTGTTCAGCGTTGGAAAATCTACAAACCGAGGTGTTACTCGGCAAAAAATGGAACAAAAAATTTGTTACGTACCCAATACCTACTCTTCTGGTATTCAAAACATTTTTGATTTCCCCCTCCCTCTCCTTCCATCCCAAATTTTACTTTGCGTAAAACTACTCCTGTTTTAATTTTGTATGGTATCAAGTTGGGAAAACATTGGCCGAAAATTAATTTTCAGAAAATTTTAGGCGGAGGAGGAAGATGCCGAAAACTTCGAAAATTCGCTCTTATAGCCATGCTGCATGACTGTGGTTTTTTGGAATTGACGCGGAAGCTATAACTGTACATGCAAGGAATATGATTAGCAGCGGCAAAATTATATTTTCAAACTATTACTTTTTCGAACGAATTTTCTGACATGAGTTTCGTAGTTTTCCACTTGCGTGGAAATAAATTGAACACTGAACACCTCGTTCTATCCATTGTCAACAACGCTCCATTTCTACACGTTTCGCAGCTCCCAGGACGATTGAGGTACATCACACTTTCTTCAGATTAACACAACAGGCCACAGAAAGTAGTTGGCTACAAGAGGCGCCAGGCGTGCCAACACTAAACGTAACAACAGAAACAGCAGTCGTCAAGATGTCATTAGCCAGCAACATTGGGCGCACGTTGCAGAATAAGTATGTGGAGAGTATCCAGGAAGAAGATGCAGCTTGAGGGAAGCGGAGGAAACTGAGTGCGTGGACATCGAAGGAAGAGGACTTCCTAAGGGTCAGCCCGTAGTGTTGAGTTGAACATTTCCAGGGTATGTTCCAACGTGGGAAGATGTAGGTGAGGTTCTAGTCCCACAACCTACAGGAGATGTCCCCGTCACAGTTACACGAGCGGACCTTGGCACTGAGACGTTATTTCTTTATTTGTATACTAGTTTTGTTTTTAAAGAGCTGTCGAAAATAAAGTGATGGACATCTTACTTGCAGCACTGCAGAAGACATATTGTATTCAGGCATATTGTATTCTTCTGTCTGCTATATATTACCCAGTTGACGTGAGGGAGAACCTCCTAATGGGGTCGAATCGTAAAAAATTATTGAATATACAACTTCATTTGTATGCATTTGATGTATTAAAAAAAAGCCCATGAAAAAATGGTGTCTAGCCAGAATCTTACTTTGGCCCTGCGTGGAACGTGAGACGCGGCTAGTAATCGAATGAATAACGATTGATTCAATTTTCTTCGGATAATGGAGGAGTCTGAGAAGGAAGCGGTGAGTGAGTACTTAAGGGCGGTTTTTCATCAGATGCAAGCAGGGAGAGGAAGCAGATGGGAGAGAATCTGAGGTCGCTGAATTGAGGTTGAAGGCAAAACGGTATTAGGGGTGGGGGGGTCCACTGAAATTTACAAGCACCTCTTATGAAAGATACTCAACTGAGATGGGAGAGGGACTTGATATCGGCGACGGCTGCCCGATATTGGGCTTGGAAGAAAAGGATGACGATATTGAGAAAGGAGATGAGAGCCTAATGAAGAAAGACACTTCGAGAGTTTGAAGGTTGTGATCCGATTAAGTCCAGCGAATAGAATTATATTTGCGCGCCTCAATGCAGCATGATTTTATTCTCGAACAATAAAAATTAGATCATAAGCATTTTCACGCGCCATCGCCGAAATAGATAGTATTATACCGGGTGTTCGGTTTAAGAACAACGAAACTACAGGGATCGTTTCTACAACGAATTTCCAACAAAAAGTGTCTCCTACAGTTTTTTCTGTAACCCCTTGTTTTCGAGAGTTTTTTCCACTTCTAAAATTTGTTTCGTGTTTTCGGCCTCATCTCACTAAAAATGACCATAACTCCCTTAAATTACATGATGAATCAAAATTTGAGGATACCGTTGGAAAGAGCGTTAAAGTTTCTTTCAGATTCAACCATCAATGTTTCTCTAAAGTTAAGAAAAACAAGCGTTTTTAGAACCCAACTACAATTTTTGTTTTTTCATCTTTCTTGGCGATTTTCACCGGTATATTCCAACAATATCGGCTACAAAAACTGATGAGCTCCACGGTAAAAACATCTACGTTTAATAAGCTTTCCAACGGTATTATTCAATTTTATTTTTAACGCCGTTGTTAAATGAGAAATCGGTGATTGAATGCGAAAACACGTGGATGGGGCATTCCCTCACATTTCGGGAACCCAGTTAGTGAGGAAACGAGGAATTTTCGCGATTAGGACGGGTTAAATAACAAGTAAGAAGTGAAAATTGAAAAATAATATATTTTTTCCTTCACATAAAAAAATAAAATAAATAAATAAAAATAACTTCTTTCTACAAGATTGTGCAATTTATAACTTTTTTCTACACATTTTAACTTGTTACAGAAACTGTTCAAAATTGTTGTAAACAGATTCTGCACCTCTTGCGAACACTATCAACAGCGCTGCGCTATTCCAAACGATTTTGCTTCATACAACACAAGTTTATCCTGCCAATCAACTCCTCCCGAGTTTCGACCCTGAAGCTGTAAACGTTGGCCTTCAGGGCGCCCCAAACGTAAGAGTCTATGCGAGGCAAATCTGGGCTCCTCGCAGGCCACTTCACTGGCCGATCCATCTGTTTCTAAAATGCTCGTTCAACCACTGGGAAACCAGTCCATTGTGGGCCGGACATCCACCCATTTCCCACCACATAATATTCTGCCTCCTGTCAACAGGCGCTTCGTCAAATAACTCCATCAGATCGTTGTCCAGAAAATTTAGAAACCCTTGTGAATTGAGGCGGTTCGGGAGGAAATGGAGCAAAATCGTTTGGAATTGCGCAGCGCTGTTGATAGTGTTCGCAAGAGCTGCAAAATCTGTTTACAACAAGGCGGAGGGCATTTTGAACAGTTTCTGTAACAAGTTAAAATGTGTAGAAAAGAGTTATAAATTGCACAATCTTGTAGAAAGAAGTTATTTTTATTTATTTATATTATTTTTTTTATGTGAAGGAAAAAAGAGATTATTTTTCAATTTTCACTTCTTACTTGTCATTCAACCCATCCTAATCGCGAAAATTCCTCGTTTCCTAACTAACTGGGTTCCCGAAATGTGTGGGAATGCCCTCCCTCTCCACGTGTTTTCGCATACAATAACCGATTTCTCATTTAACAACGGCATTAAAAATAAAATTGAATAATACCGTTGGAAAGCTTATTACACGTAGATGTTTTTACCGTGGAGCTCATCAGTTTTGCAGTAGCCGATATTGTTCGAAAATACCGTTGACAATTGCCAAGAAAGATGAAAAATGACCAAAATTGTAGTTTGGGTTCAAAAAACGCTTGCTTTTCTTGACTTTAGAGAAAAGTTGATGGTTGAATCTGGAAGAAAATTTAACGCTATTTCCAACGGTATCCTCAAATTTTGATTCACCATGTAATTTAAGGGAGTTATGGTCATAACACATACGAACTAAATCACTCGCGACGAAATCGTGGAAACCCATTTCAAAGAAAAACGGAGTTATTGAAAAATAGTCTATCTCCACTAATACACAAAAAACGCAAAAAACACTGTTATACCGGTTTCGGTGATCAAACCATCGTCAGTAACACACAATAACTGAAGGCATGTTGGGGAGGAGACCTTATATATAGTCACAAAGTGAAATGTGGTCGATTGGGATTGGTTGTGAAAAAGAATGGTGAAGGGAACAGAGGGAGGGTGGTCGAATCTGATTGGTTGTGAAGAAGAATGGTGAAGGGAACAAAGGAAGGGGGTCGATTCTGATTGGCCCAGGAAGAGAATGCCAAAAAGTGAAAGGAACATGAGGTGATAGGGAGGTGAAGAGTGGGGGAGAAGAGGGGTGGAACCAAGCTGTTACAGAAATGAATGCAATAATGGAGAAAAACTTAAAGGAACTACATCATTCAAAGATTTACCCAACCTATCACTCTTAATAATTTCGAATTTTTCAAGTACATCCAACATGCTCCCTTTTGGGCAAAAATGAAGATATTCAATGAACTGTCTGTCTGCAAGATCAAAATTGAAGCTATGACTGGATTCATTCAAGTGACGTGCAAAGGCCGAATCACCCTTATTATCCCTGAAATCTTTTTCATGTTCCTTTATTCTTTCTCTAAACTTCCTACCAGTTTGACCACAATAGTCAAGCCCACAAGAACACTTTAATTTATAAACACCACTTTTATCTTGAACATTAATTTTATCTTTAACTGAACTTAATGAAGATTTGAGATTATGTTTAGTTTTATATCCTACTTTGAACCCTTTAGAAGTTAATATTTTACCAATTTTATCCGAAATTTTTCCGTAATACGGTATACTGATCCAAATTTTTTCCCCAGTCGTAGCTTCCCTAACTAGGTTTGAAACTCCTTCCCTACTCTTTTTTTTTTTTTTTTTTTTTCTAAGAACCCTATTCCATATTGTATCAATGAGATCTCCCCCATAGCCATTACTCGCCGCTATACTTTTAATAGTTAACTTTTCTTTAGCTAAATTCTGTTCACTCATTGGTATAGATAAAGCTCTGTTAATCATACTATGGAAAGCAGCATGTTTGTGGACTACTGGATGATTTGAAGTACTATGAATGGTAATATCGCTGTAAGTATCTTTCCTATATATGGAAAACTCATGTTTTCCATTATTCAACGAAATGGAAAGATCAAGAAAATTTGACGATGGTTTGATCACCGAAACCGGTATAACAGTGTTTTTTGCGTTTTTTGTGTATTAGTGGAGATAGACTATTTTTCAATAACTCCGTTTTTCTTTGTCATAACACATGTTAGAAGTGAAAAACGCTGCAAATCCCTGCACAACGGTTTATTATTTTGTACAGAACACCCTTCTGTTACAGATCACAGCTCTCTGTATAAATAACCCTTCCATATAACATATTATGTACTATTCTACACCCTCCGTAGGTTAGTACCTAACCCCGTACTCTTTACTAGGTACCTACCTAAACCGTTGTGTAATAATTTACCTGATAGGTTCCCCTTCTACAGAGATAGAATAATGAACCGTTGTGTAATAATTTGCCCATCAATAATACTTCAACGGTTGTTCAAGTTGCAAAAGTACCTATCAACAAAATCCAGCCCCTTCTACGTAGATGGTATAATGAACCGTTGTGTAATAATTTACCGTTGAGTAATGATTTACCGTAGTAATACCTAATTTACCCATCAATAATACTTCAACGTTTGTTCAAGTTTCACTACCTACCAACAAACTCCAAAAGAGCCATCATTTTTCAAATTAAATAATATCACAGAACAACCAACTCGACTTCATACTCCGCCAATATAATCAGGTGATCCATACCAATGATTGGCCGTATTCACAAATTCCTATTGTGGGCGCGTCTCTGGTTACGAGATTTGGTTTGAATTGTATACAATTTCATTCACACTGGAGTCGAAAATGCCTGTCGGTGCAAACTTCGGGGCCTTACTGTGAACGAACGGCTGGACGTACGATGCTCCGGATGGTCTTAAAAAACTCGCAAGTTCAAGAACTATTTAAAACCGTAAAAATATTTACGTAAAAAAATGGTATAGGCGTTTTGAAAATTTCAACCCCTATTTTGAACCGCTTAGAGATGACTCACAGTAACGTCGAGCTTCGAGGACCAACTAGACGCCGAACGGAACCTATAACCCGAATTTCATCAATTTTTTTTCATGGTAACTAAGAAAAGTGGCCCGTACGGCGTACGGCGTACGGCGTACGGCGGACAGACAGAAATATTTTTATTGCAGTTTTGGATTCTACATACCTTGAAACGTAAACCATCAAATTTTGAGGGGGGGTAAGAATTTTTTTTTTCATGCTCGATTCCAATGGTTCATTATTGAAAATAATAAACCAAAACTCTCGAAAACAAGGGGTTAAAGAAAAAACTCTGAGACACTTCTTGTTGGAAATTAGTTGTAGATCCGATCCCTGAAGTTTCGTCGTTCTTAAACCGAAAACCCGGCGTAGTAGTGCGGAGGATAGGAGAAACGAAGTGGGGAGGCATGTGTCAGAATTGTTACCTGTCCACCCAACTAGCCCAGACTCCATCCCCACAATCATATTCTGCGAATTATTCAACTCGGAATTTTCCAGTTTTACGTTCGCTAGTGTACCTAGCGCTTCTTTTTCTGCCGAATCACGAACTGTGATGTGTGGTCATTGTCGACGGAGGCAACTCAACGCAAATTCGACAAAGTATGCCGCATCCTGAAGCTAGCGACTGGTCCAAAACACCCCCCTCGGAATACCACGTTAAAAATAATGTATTATATTATATTATACATAGTTATACATAATGGGACTTCTGAAGGAACTGAAAATAGCCATAGAAACCAACGCAGAGGTTCTTGAGCGTCATTCCAAGAAGATCAAAGTCCTTGATGATTCGCACTGTTCGGCAACTTTCAACGCAATCGGTGAGTTCCCATGAATCCAACAGTAGAATCTTACTCTAGTTCGAATCAGGTCAGTGGTTCTCAGCCTTTTACGTGCAGCGACTGCTGCACCACCCAATGCTAGCGGTAAACAGCGCCGTGCCTCTTCACTTTCTATTGCGGTTTACTTAATAATTGTTAACTCGACGATTACTAAACTAATTTTTAGTTGTGACTAAGTATTGCAACAAATTTTCCCATTTCTTATTTGAGGACTATGGAAAGAGAACATTATTTTGGAAGTTTTAGTCAGCTGCATTCAAACTTGATTAGGCAAATCCCGCAAAATGAACGCTTGTTTACATAATTTGGCTTCAAACTAGGCATTATATTTTATCGATGAATTCGATACTGAACAAAGCATGCAACTTCGATTTGTGGCAAGTCCTCCTATTGAAAACTGAATGTGCAATACCGCAAATGCGTTTAGCTATCGTCGTACTGGCCTGCGAAGAGGACATTTCTCGCTCACTTTAAAGATGACTGAGATTGACTGTATCCAAAGCAAATAGAATTTCGTACCTGCCCCTACCGGTAGGTCAAAGGGAGATGCAGACGAATTTCCTTGATTCGGCAAGAGTTTATATGAAACTGCTAATTTGGCTGCCATTGGAGGTGATGATGATATATCATCACTAGTCACTTGGACTCCGTGAAAGACAAGGCGAAATTAATCAAAGAAATTCAGCTGAATTTATAATGGGGTTTTCTATCAAAACAACATCGGTGTGGACTGGCGATCTCGCGCGGTCTGTGTTTACTCAGCTGCGGTCTGACTTTGTCGACTTCCCTGAGTACTGTCTGTTTACATTTGACCGATGCATGACTGTTCTTCTCACATCATTCGCGGTCAAAGGATAGTTTTCTAGGGTCCTGTTTACCGGAAATAACAAGATTAGGTACTGAAGTTTATATCCTACTGCGCAAATGAGTGCACCTTGTCAGCCCTGCAGTTACCGCGATTCACCGCTCCTATATTCTTGTTAGGTATTTTTTTTTTTTTTTTTTACTTTCAGAGTTCAGTAGGTTTTTAATTATATTTTAATTCTAAGTGGTAGTGACCATGTTGTTTAAACTTTTTGCGGCCGTCCTTGACATAAAATCAACCTAAATGTCAGGTAAGAATCAGTTAAATGATTTAGTTTTAATGATACATTAATATAAACATATGTCATTCTTGAACAGATACATTTCGCCAGACCGCAAATGCTAAAGCCAACACCACTCGCCAGACCGCATACTAAATTAGCACCACATCGACTAAATACTGCGTAGGAAGTTCCCATATTTGCTGAGATTCGCCGTTTGTTTCACTCGCTCGTACCCGAACACCGACAGGTTTCCTCATCAGGAATGCGCGCTCCAATTACAGGCGGAAGAGGTGGTCTGGCCCCTATTAAGGATATTGATGTCGTGGGAACGCCCTCACGCTTCATGATTATGTATATTTGAACTTCAACGCTCGCCGTTGTTGTTGAACAGCCGTTCGATAAGCGCCCGTACAAATGATGTTGAGCCTTCTGGTGTCAGACTGACGTGAAACTCGATCACCCGCGGTTTCCGTATATTTTCTCATCTCAATACAGGTACTTCCATTATCATCGTCGAGTGTTCGGAAAGCAACTCAATCGCTTGCTGCTAGGAATTGGTTTATCACATTACAGCTTGCCATAACAACATTGTGGGGAAGAGATTCGTGGAACTGATCCATCCTCGGCTACGCAGACCGCTTTGGTGTCAACACTGTCTTGTACGGGCCTGTTCATGGTAAATTCGCACTCAACATGTCCATAACATACTCTTCTTTCTGACTGTCTGCAGATAACGAAAAACGACCCTCTCAACGGGTCTCGCAGGGGCGGATCCAGAATTTTTTTCCGGAGGGGGTCACAGGGTAGAACAATATAAAAAATTACAAAAAATAACAAAATAACCAAACGAACAATACAAACCGAATTTTCAACCTTATGCCTAAACTCGTCCAATTTGTCTACTTACAAAATCAATTGTATTTATTTATAAAATTCATTGTTTATGTAAAAAATATTTTTCAATATCTATTAATTATTTAACTGATAAATGTAATTTATTTTCAATTTTCTTCTAAAAAAGTGTCCTAATGTGTTTTCAAACAAATTGGCGCATTTTATGGCAGCGTAGCTAACTTCAGAGTTTGCAAATCAAAACATTGAAACCACACCAATCTATTGTTGATCTCAGTGGGTTCAGTATCGTTTTTACTGAATTTGGCAGGAAAGAAAACGAGAACGAAACAAAAACAAGATAATAATTAACAAAAATAAGAAGAAATAAACAAGGTGTAATTTGACGGATACACCAAGGTAAAGTTATTGACATAATTTTATATAAAGTAACATTGGTAGGACCAAGTGTACGATTATATTCGAATAATTTTGACATTTTTGATCGAATCTTTTTAGATTTTTTATAGTTCTTTTTTGTTTTCAGTTTTTTTAACACTGTCTACCGTTTGTGTAATTAGAAATTACAGTAATTAGTGGCGAGGACATTGGAATTTCAATTTGACGGATGTTTTATGGTAAATATTTATACAAGAATGAATGATTAATGATGATGAAGGATGATTTATGAAGCAAAATTGAGAAGACCATGTGCCCATTTGGTCGTTTGGTTTGTTTCTGGTTTTTGATTTCACAAAAACTGGGTTCGTTTTCGTTTTGTTTTTTTTTGTTTTCGGGTTTGTGAACAATTCGTTCAGCTCTGCTTTTTGAAATGCAGGCTGATTCTGGGGGGGGGTCATGACCCCTGTGACCCCCCCTTGGATCCGCGCCTGGGGCCTCGAAACTTGGACTTTGGGCTTCGTACGATTGATACCTGACGGAGTGAAACGAACAAAATGCGTAGCCATAGTGACACTCGTCATCTCGGGACGATTCAACGGACTTGACACCTGTTTAATAAAACAATACGAGGCTCGAATGGGGGTAGTCCGAACTGAAAGCATGAATCGCTTGGGATTTTATAAGTTGGAATAAAAGGGAGAGTTTATGGAGAGAGGGAGTGAGGAAACCGCCTCATGATATGCCCATACATAGATGGTCCAATTTGATTTGAACTAGGAAGTATGTGGCGACGGTGGTCTCCTATGGAATCTGCTATCATCGAAATTTATCAAAATCTCGACCAAATAGGGGGAAAGGAGTGTGTCAGAGAAAACAGCATAATTTATTGTAGTAAATTAGTATCTATCTGATAAGTCTGATCTGAATAAAACTGCGGGCAACCGTCGAGGTATGTTTATTTTTTTTAAAGTACGTCCACTATTGACAAGACATAGACAGGACAACGATTTCTATAGGAAATTACCCCCGTATTTTGATACTACTTGTGATTATGATACTACTACTATACTACTTATGGTGATGATTATGATTATAACTACCTTATGATTATCTAGGTTTTACGATTAAGTGCATACAGCTACGGGAAAATTTATTTAGGGGTAGATAAACAACAACATGGGTGCGGCGACGTGCACTCCACACCCAAATGTGAAGGGCTGTGGCAAGGCGACCCCACAGGCCCGGATCCACACACTACGGCGGCTCCCGGGGCCATTTGCCAATAGCTACCAAGCAGGCATAAAGAATACAGTGGCTTTTTCCACCGATATACTGCAGGATAAACCGTCTCCAGACCGGTCCAAGCACCCAGCCCATATCCCGGGATCACACGACCACAAAACATGACTCTTAATCACAATGAGCCAAAATTAAGGATTTTTTTTTTTTTTTAAGGTCCCATTAGGGGTCTAGTTGGGAATCGATTTTCACGAATCACGAGGAAGTCAATTCTCACGAGGAAGCCAATTCTCACGAATCACGAGGAAGTCAATTCTCACGAATCACGAGGAAGTCAATTCTCACGAATCACGAGGAAGTCAATTCCCACGAATCCGAGGAAGTAAATTCTCACGAATAAATGGTCGAATAATTCGGTGGGTAGGTGGAGTGTAGCATCTATGTCCCCATAAATTTCAAAACGCTCGGATCATTCGTATGACCACTGCGCACACAAAATCCCGAAATCTGTGGTTATAAATTTCTTATTTTGGTGGGTAGTTGAGGTGTAGCTTCTTTATGGTCCCCTATGAATTACAGACCGATTGGATAATGACTATGGCCACTGCCAATGCGCTAACGCGAATCCGAGGTACGTCTACCCAATTTATCACGGGTTATTTATGTTCAATCAGAAAACAGTAATCTACGGAAAAGGGGTATCTATACAGGAAAATAATGAACGGCTTTGTGATAATTTGTCAGACGCATCAGAAGGGAACGTAACAGAAATACCACAATTCGCTTTTTCCACATCGACAGTCAAGACGTTTCAACGGAGGATTCTTTTTTCACGGGGATTTATTTCAGTTTCATCACTTCATATGTGGCTTAGAAAACCACGTTACTGCCCTACGTTTACTATGAAGAGGAAACCTCAGTTCGCGAAAGTAAGTTCCATAGGTTCTTTGATTCAGTTGGTAAGAGGAAGGGGTGCCTCACGCGAGAGCACAGGTCGGATGTAGGCTGGAACGAATCTCACCCCAGGCTCCCAAAGGAATCAGATAGGTATAAAAAGAAAAAAAAAGTAAAAATATTTATCTTTAACCTTTTCCCTGGAAGTCTTTTCCTCCGATGTTTCCTTCTATATTTTCTGGCCATGTATTTTATCGAGTGGTAGGAATCGTTTATTTATTTATTGCTTCCGGGTCTACCAAGGTAGCTGGAGAGACGTGATCTCTTTTGAGACGGGAAAAATTCTTGTCATCCACGTAAATCTCTGCTCTGCCTTCGTGGATCTGGAGGATAGTGAATTCAGAGTGTCATTCTGGTTCATTCTTCAGCGTGATTTTCATCGCCCTAATTAGTAACACTCATTGGATCTGGGTTGTGAAATATCAACAGTGAATTTTCGTACTCATGGTGGTATACAAGATGAAACACATGGTAGAACACGTGATGGTTTGTGGTAAATTGCAGGGTAACGTTGGACAACGGGCTGGTTTCCCTTTTTTTCTTTTTTTTTTCTTTTTTTTTCCAACATGCATAGTGGGAACTGGTTAAACCATGGGCCGGTTGTGAACACCTCCGACTATCGTCTAACAGGGCCCTTTTCCACCAGTGACATTGGGTAAATCCAGGGTCCGTTACTCGTTTGGCGCGGTGCAGGGGGAAAATGCACCGTTTGGGCCGAAAGTCCCAGCCCATTTGGCGCGGCTACTTATCGCTCAAGCGAAGGAACGGTTCACATGGGTGCCGTCTTAGGAACAAGGAACGAGAAGGCCGTCAAGCAAACACAAGATTAGGCGCACATTTTCCCTCTCATTTCTTGCAGACTTGGGACTGCCAGGAACAACAAAACCCGGTATGATTAAAAATATTCTGTGCCTGATGTAATTTAGTCTACGTACTTAGTGTTCATCAGGTTTGTGCTTTCTTCATGCTTTTTCTCTCCCGGTTTATCTCCGCTATTCTTTCCACGTATTGCATCTGATTGCAGCTGGCCATGATCTTTTTTTTCGAACGCTATTTTCAATGTTTTTGGAGGCAGATTTCATTTTGAGTTTGGTCTCCAATTGGATGTCCTGTAGTACGGAAACGAAGACATGGACAGTGGGATAAGGGTTATATAACTGTTCATTGAGATGGCTATGAAAACCTCAGGGCCGTGGGTTGCTCAAGGATGAATGGAAGGTGCTAATTCCCATATATTAAGGCATCCGCAGCTATTTAGATATCATGCACATAATCTGAAAACCCAAAATCGGTTGTTGGAGCTTCTGAAATTGAATTGGTAAATGCATCTTCAACCTCTTCATGTGGCAGCAGTGATAAGGGGAAAAAATATGCAAATCCCTACACAACTTTATTACTTTGTATAGAACACCCTTCTGTTACACATCACACTTCTCTGTATAGACCATCCTTCTGTTACAGATAACCCTTCCATATAGATCACAGACTCTCCGTAGCTTAGTACCTAACCCCGCACTCGTTGATAAGTACCTACCTAAATCACGTGTTTAATAATAATGCTAAAATAATTCTGGCAATGGCAAACAGTAGCTAAAATGGCAAATAGTAGCTCAAATGGCAAAAATAAACACAAATGAAGTTCTGAAGGGAAACTGTTGACGTGGAGTGAAAATACGTCTGTACAGATCTCCGCTCCCTTTGCGCAGAACACTGTTTTCTGTGGTCAATACCTACCCTAGACCTCCACCCAGGAAAGCTCTAAATCGAGTACTGCAGCCGGCCCGGGAATTACCGTTTCATAAAAAAGAGTATGTAAAATGGCAAAATTCAGATGCAGTTCTGAAGGTAAGTTATTGATGTGGAGTGAAAAATATTTTTTTGGTCCCGGCTGGGATTCGAACCTGCGACCTTCAGCATGGGACATCGATCCTTAGCTAACTGAGCTACGAGAGAAGTGATGTGCGCTCTCAATCCTAGTTGATGCCTGCATACACGCTGCTGTTTAGGGCAAATTCAGTTTTATGGCAGCATCGTACAATGCTCCGGTAGGTCACAAAAATTCAGAAAAAAATCGAACTAATTAAAAATGCGAGAAAACCCACACCTCAAAATACAATTTCCCGAGATAGGGATACTCTGGTTATTTCAACCCCTATTTTCAACCTCTAACGCCGAGTTCAAGGACCAACTAGAGCCCGAACGGGACCCCATATACCAAATTTCGTGAATATCGTTGAAATGAGTTCAAACTTGGAGGGTCGATCAGGAATAATACTTTGATAGTCCCATATCAATTTCATTGGAATCGTACTGTAACTTTCGTCTGCGCATGCGCGAACATGAAATGTTGACATTTTCCTTGTAACACTTCTAACTACGCGAAAAATAGTCGTAGAGCGCTGACATTTTGAGGGTATCAAAACGAACCTACCCAACTGTTCTATACGTTCATGTGATTCAAGTGAGGAAGCTACTCGAATTGGCAGACATTTTGGAAGGTGAAACCACCGCACGATGTAACTTAGTCTCTCGACGACAAGGAGAAAACCTTGAATTACCAAAAAGGTCAACTGTTAAGGACTCGAGAACCAGAGGTAAGAGACGCTGGTAAACATAGTCCCTTCGCCATTTATACCGAGTATAAAGCGGAAATGGAATGGCCATAAATCACAGAGACTGCATCTTCTTGAAAAATGGTGGAGAATAGTCATAAACTTCTTTAGGCAGTTTGCCAACTCAAATATTGCGCCGGCCTCTAGCTGCTCCCCGACCATTCGATGAGCCTGACTCCTCCCCTCCCGTTTCATAATAAATTCATAGGATAATCGAAAAATTAGACGATGCCTACAATTTTTCCGACAGGCACAAATTGGGAAGTAATGTACTGTAAAAGGCGTAACTCAGTTCTTCGGCGTTTCAGCAAATTTGCAAAAATACGCTATAGCAAGGGTTAAAAAAAAAACCACAGTCATGCAGCATGGCTATAAGAGCGAATTTTCGAAGAAATAACTGATTTTATGTAAAACTGTTTTATCTCAAGAAATAACCACATTCCTTCATCTTCAAAGTGCTCCAGTTTGAGAACGGAATGAGATATCGCAATTCTGATTTCACCATCGTGTTCAGCGTACAAAAACCTTTAAAATGTGGTGTCACTTGTGTGTGCAGCTGCATGGAAATAGAAAGGCTGAATACAATAAAATACCTAGGAGTGCACGTGGATCAGCATCTCAAGTGGAAGGATCATGTAGCTGAATTAGTGAATAAAATCAGGAAATCCATGCACTACTTTCTGATGCTACGAAGATGGCTAACGAATGAAAACCTTAAAATGGTGTATTATGCTCATGTATATAGCATTTTAACTTATGGTATCATTGTCTGGGGAGGTACTTATGCGTTTACCTTTAATAGTATAAACATAGCAATGAATACAGTTTTAAGCTTAATTCGGTTTATAGCTTACAAACAACTAGGTAAAAGTGGTAAGATTCACGTTTTCAGGGTCACAAAATCATACTGAACAAATTGTAGTATAAGAAATGGGAAATTCGAAGACGAATTTTGCCCACTGTGCGGCGGCGGCGTGTTGACAACCATCAAATAAAGAACTAACCCAATGCAGCTCCGCTTCTTTACGTTTCGTATCTACCCGAACACATTGTCAACTCCGTCAGTCACTGTTTCAGTAGTTGACGTGATTCTACCAATAGGGTTTTTAATTATCTAATACCCTCACCAACAATACAAATTTTAATTATTATATTCTGTTGCCGTGTTTGTCAATAAACTATACGTTTTTTCGTGAGGTCCTGAAGAGGAGGCTTTCTCACGAGGAAGATGTTGAAATATTTATCGAAGTTTTATGTTTGGAATCTCGTATATTTTGGGAATGTTTGAGCCTATAAGCTTGGGATTGCATATATTCGATTCAGAGGGGTTAAAGACATAACATGAGAGGAGTTTTCCCCCTAAATGCATTTCTTTCGACGGAGATGCGGAAACCCCAAGCTTATAGAAAACATGGAAACGAGTTGCGATTGCTTTCGGCCGTTTGGCACCTCTACAGCCTACGACCGGAAGGAATTTGTACGTGAATTGAATTCCTCCGTTGTCACCTGATGATCACTTTCAATCTATTTAATCGTTCAACTGGGAGATGCAGATAACGACGAGCTCATGGAAACGAGCTGTCGTAAAATCGGCCATGCCGGCCTCTCCGACCCAGTCGGTATGGAATCCGCTTTATACTTGAAGTCATACGCACGTTCCTACTCGGGCGAAGCTCGAGGGAAATTTGATTCACAAGTTACCACATTCGTCCTATCTTTATCACTTGCGGTGAACATTAAAAATAAATTCGGTAGAGATAACGCCAAGGGCGAAAAGAACGTTATGAAGTCACGACGTGGTCTTCTAAGTTGATGAAATACATCTACAGAGAGTACAGAGGTATTAAAAAAGTTTCTTCCACTTCGTATTTGGTTTCATTTGCTTGTTACGCCATTTCCCTCTTCTTCCAGAGTGACTACGCAGCACTTTTTAACTTGATCAGGAACTTCCCCGTTCGTTTGTAAGCGAATTTTGGGGGAAATGAGCAGCTATGGCATTGGATCTAAAACTTTTTTTTTAACAAATCCGTACCTAGCTAAGGGCCAGTCGAATCCCTTGTTCTAAGACGTTTGTAAAAAAACATCCAGATGGTAACCCCAAATATTTTTCTACGGAATTGACAAGTCACCGTTTTGACGCACAACTTGCGCATTAATTTAGTTCTTTGGTATAAGAAACCCTTTTTTATACACCCCTGGATAACTCTTGTTACATGCGCAAAAAAGTTTAGAACATTAGCGCAAACTGTCCAACAAACACAAAAATTTTGGTTTTACCACCGCGATAGGTACCACGTAGGTTTATGACACATGATTATCCATTATTTTTGCAGGCTGCATCACATTGTGATGTTCACCTTTCGATACGTTCCGTCCCTACCGAGATACATGACTTGTCATTCTGACTTTTGATCAGCCAGTATCGTAGTCGGGTGGAGGCGTATCGAAAAATGGGCATCACCAATTTAGTGATGAATTCAGAAAGCTCTGGATATATTACTGTACAGAAATCTTTTCAAAAATTCATGTTCAAAATATTGCGGACCCTTTGCAATAGCTTAATTTTATTTGAAAATTCGTAAAAGACTATTTTAAAATGCCCTTAACAATTTTTCTTTGAAAAAGGCTGAAAATAGCCCCAAATGGCAAAAATCCAGTTAAATTAACAAAAGACTGGGGAGGGCTGGGGGGGGACTGGGGGACTGGGGGATAATTGGCACATTTATGGTCATGATACATGACTCGAACTTTGTGATAGGCAGTGGTATTATGGTGACAGGCACCTACAATTAATTGGATCCGAATATATGAGACAGGCTTCCAATTATAAAGACCAAAAGAATTGTTGTCATTACGGGAGGAATATATCTGAGGGATGTCCGCTGTAGAGAAGTTCCGTTGGTCTATATAACAAGTCGTCGCTTTCTCGAAATCTATGAGAACGAACTGCAGGCATATATTGTTGTTGTATGTCATAAAGTATATTTTGGTTTATTATTCTGTGAATTATTTGCTCAGCAAACATTTTTTATAACACCCCCTCAAAACTTTTTCTTTTACGTTTGAACGTGCGTAGATTCCAAATATGCAATGTCCGTCCGCCGTATCATGCATAAATACTTCATTTTCGGTCTAGAAAATTCGTTCTTTCGCACACATGCTCCATTTAGGCCCTAGTTGTGTCCCGAAACTTTGCAGCCCGATCAGAATATACCCAGGGGTGTTATAGGTGAAAAATGCGTATAAAAATAGAGTTTTTTGGTGTTCCAGTAAAATGAGCTTTTGAAGTATTTTTCCCATGTTTTTTTGAGGCGAGAAGACCGAATATGAAGTCGATTTTGACCAAAGAGTGAAGAATTGAGGTTGTAACAAAGGCTTAGCTCCCAAAATTCATTTTTTATGAGTCACCATAAAAAATCCCAGTCTGAAATCACCATAAACTTGTAAAATAACACTAGAAGTAGCATCAACAGGTGAATCAAGACAATTAAATGGCACTATCAATGTTGAAACATAATTTGAAGAAGGAAAAAACGCTGCAAAGTCCTTGTCACATGGGTTTATTATTCTACTGGACATGTCTGACAGAAATGTTGGCTTTTCATTTATTGTTTCATCATGTGAAATAATTGAAATAGCTATCTTTGATGGTTTCCACCAATTTTGGCCCCCAAAACACAAATTAGGTACGCTCCTTTTTTTTAAAATTATCTTTGATCATTGATAGTGCCACTTAACCGTCTTGATTCACGTGTTGACACTTTTTCTAGTGCTGTTATACAAATTGATGGTGATTTCAGACGATTTCCCAGGTTTTTACTCATAAAAAATCAATTTTGAGAGCCAAACCTTTGGTAGAACCTCAATTTTCCACTCTTTGGTCAAAATCGACTTCATATTCGGTCTTCTCGTCCCAAAAAACATGGAAACAATAGGTACCTCAAAAGCTCATGTTACTAAAACACAAAAAGTACCTATTTGTATACCCATTTTCACTCATTACACCCGTGGGTATATTTCGACCGGGCTGCAAAGTTTCGGAACACAACTAGGGCCCAAACGGAGCCTGTGTGCGAAAGAACGAATTTTTTAGACGGAAAATGAAGTAGTTATGCGTGATACGGCGGACGGACATTGCATTTTTTGAATCTACGCACCTTGAAACGTAAAAGAAAAATTTTTGAGGGGGTGTTATAAAACTTTTTGCTGAGCGATTACATAGGTGTATTATTCACAAAATAATAAACCAAAAGGAGCGTAATTCGTGGTTTTGGGGGCCAAAATTGGTGGAAGCCATCAGAAATAACTATTTCAATATTGTTGCACATGAAAGAAACAATAAATGAACAGCCCACATTTCTGTAGTTACATAAGTCCTGTGGAATAATAAACCCATGTGACAAGGACTTTGCAGCGTTTTATATTATTATCACCAATAATGGCGCAATACGCGTTAGTTCGTTTTCTGGAAGTACAGAAGTATCACCGAAGCAAATTAGGTTTCGACTACAAGCGATGGCGCGTGTTCATAGGAAAAACATTCCTGGGACCATTTCGAACTCAAACCGAACTATTCAAATGGGAAAGTACTGTACGAATCATAACTCGAAATACACCGTAGAAAGCAACTCACTGACGTGAGTCGAGTGATCTCTCTATTTCGCATTCGTCTGTAGGTCCGACCTTTGTCATATATAAAACATAAAATGGTGGGCGGCGCCACTAAAAAAAAAAACACTCCTCTTAAAGTCTTAATTTCGCGTGACAAAGGGTCTTTGTGGTTTTCAGGTCGCTTCCTTCGTGGCACACGTGTTCATTGTCCGTTTAGAAAATAGACCGGAGCTCTAAGGGACTCGAAGAAAAATAGCGGTGCCGAGGGCACCACAAAAGACTCCGTTCCCCAATGGCTTGTGATACTTACTTCTTTTACTTAGGTACCTTTGTTGCATACACAGATATATAGCAAAATTTCGTGTACAAAGGACCTATCATTGATTTTTCAGGTGTGCACAAGCTAACATACTATGCGTGCAATTTAGGTAATTATGCACGTATCGCACACGACTAAGGAATTTTTGAACGCCGGATCAAGAAGTGAAATTAGTTTCCTTTTTTGGAAATTACATACTTTACCTAAGCTTATTTCAGTACCTCTGAATCGTTTTCAGGCATCACCCACTAATTTTATCGAGCGTATAAGTCTCAAATTGAGAAGATAACATCATGACGGGTTCAGCGCTCAAAAATACCGAAACTCACATGCGGCAGGTAAAGGCAGGGGTTCACAGGTAACCAAACTTGTGCAAGTTGCACGCATCTGGGATGTCAAGGATGCTTCGTTATCTAGGGCGGTGAAGATTCGCTCCTTGAAGCTGGACTCTACTCTCTGAATGCTAGCAAATTTTAAGTGGCTGGATTGATTTCTCATACCACTTTCCTGATGGTGATGTTTTACGGACGATCTATTTTATTTATTTGAATTATTTTGCATGTTATATTTTTATCAAAAATGAAAATTGTGTACCTTTAAATTAGGCAGATAAAACACTATTAGTGCATCTACGAAAATCTATAATGGTCATTTCTCCATAGAGCTGCATGTGAAATTCAAATATGCAAAAAATGGGATCTACCTCGAGTTGAAAAACCAACGTTTTCAGCAAGCGCGAGTGTGTAATTTATGAATCCTACATGAAAAATTAAGGGGGT
Organism: Leptopterna dolabrata; assembly: GCA_954871275.1. Classification (NCBI taxonomy): domain Eukaryota; kingdom Metazoa; phylum Arthropoda; class Insecta; order Hemiptera; family Miridae; genus Leptopterna; species Leptopterna dolabrata. Next base: position 28,331,160 of record OX940974.1, on the reverse strand, counting down.
TATCATATCAAAGTTTTCTTGAAAATTCCCTTAGTCTGATGGATTTATTTGGGTGGTAAGTAATTTAATTTTGGCTGAATACCTATAACACAGATTTTTATTATTGAGATATTGGGATGTATGCAGATGTTCTAAAACGGATTTGTATAGCTTAGACAATTTCATGCAGAGCACTTTCGGTAGATTCAATAGCGTCTCCTCCTAAAATGCCTTACAAACTCAAGATGAAACGCAATTGCATCTAAAACCAAGAATTTTGGGGACAAAATAGACAAACCCTGAGGTGAATTTGCCAGTTGTTGGCGTTGCCATAAAAATGTTGGATAAAGACGCACAACGAACATATCTGACGTCACGCCAGCTGAACGTGTGGGATTAGAAAATCCAAACCAGAGACAGAAAATCGGAATATAGAATCGAACTTACCTACCAAGTTTGTCTTCTTTTTATTTCTTCAGAAGCCAATGAAATCCTGAAAGCAAAGAGAAATCTCATATGAGCGGATCATAAGTGTCACTGAAGTCACTGCTATTAATCGTTCCTAGTAAATGATGAGTGTGGTGACTCCAAATGAGGGTAGGTAGGGAGGGGTCGAGGTTGAGAGGTTGGAGTGAGAGATGAGAGTGAGTGAGAAGATGGATGTGGTAGGATGGGCTCCTATCGGATCTTTTGGCTAACTCCCCACGGTTTTCACCAACAGCAGGAGTCTTTTGAAGAATATGCTTCCCGCGGTTTTCACCAACAGCAGGAGATCTTTTAGGGTGTGCTCCCCTAGGTTTTCACCTACAGCAGGAGATCTTTTAGGATTGGGAGAGAGGACGAGAGAGATGGTCGAGAGAGAGGGGTTCGAGCGAGAGAGGTGTCGAGGGTAAGGGCGAGATCGGTCGAATGGAGAGCTGGGCCGGAGGAGATCCGGCCGTTGCGACCGTTTCGGCGGTTGACAGTTGTTTGTCTGGAAGCTCAAGAAATACCTATTTTTATACCCATTTTTCACTCATACCAAATTTTCGGCTGCAACGTTTTGGGACACAACAAGCGCCCAAATGGAGCCTGTGTGCGAATGAACGGTTTTTTTGGACCGAAAATAAAGTAGATATGGATGATACGGCGTACGGTGGACGGACATTGCATTTTTTTAATCTACGCAACTTGAAACGTAAAAGAAACAATTCTGAGAGGGTGCTATAAAAACTTTCTGCTGAGCGAATACATAGGTGCATTATTCAGAGAATAACAAACCAAAATGCAATGTCCGTCCGCCGTATCATAACTCTACATGGTAACATTAGAAGTAGTATCAACAGGTGAATCAAGATAATTGAATGGCACTATCAATGATCAAAGATAACTTGCTAAAAAAATAGGAGCCTAATTCGTGGTCTTGAGGGGCTCTTGGGGGCAATTGGTAGAAACCACCAAACACAGCTATTTCAATTAATGCTCATGAAAGAAACAATAAATGAACAGCCAATATTTCTGTAGGTATGTCCAACAGTACAATAAACCCATGTGACATGGACTTCGAGTGACGGATCATTTTTCTATGAAATTTTACGTGGAATCCGAATCGTAAACAAACATTGGGTTTCCCTTTTCACAAACAAAGTAAGGGTGCATTGCACAAGCGCATGCGCACGAGCGCAAAAAGACGTATTCAGATTCTACACAAAAAGTGAATTACCATTTGAAACTTTCTTCAAAACCCCCTTCTGAAGAGAAATGTCGGTGGGCCTTAAATTTTGGTCACCCTGTATACTTACCTAGTACATCATGCTAGAAAAGTACTATGGCATTTCAATTGTCAATAAAAAAATTCCAGAAAATCGGGTTAAATTTAGTTTTTATGAAGTCAAAAATCTGTAAAATGGCCATATTACCAAAAAAAGTAGATAAATTCATCAAAAGTCGCACAACGTGGTGATTCAAGGCATAAAATGACTGAAGCAAAAATATCAGTCAAACTTGACTATTGAGGCTAACGTTCATGTCTTGAAGCAAGACCATATGAGCGAAATTTCAAAGTAATGTCGGGTACTTCACAGTGCATCGGTTTTGTCGTTATCTTCGAACCAGATGAAGATAATTTATATTCTACAATTATCTTTCTAGTGCTTTACTAACGTTGCTATCATAGGTGCATGTTTGTCCCGTGGCAACCAACTGCACTGGCTACTTCGTTATTATTATATGGCTTCATTATTAAAAAATTACTACGTACTTAATCTGAATTATGAAACTGGTTATTCAAGTGGTTTTTTTCTGAGTTTTTAAGTACCTAACGACAGTGGCGAGACGAATAAGACTGATGAACCGCTCAAGCTCAGAAATTATCACTCAAGAGAATATTAGAAAGAAAGCTAATGACAAACTTCCGAGGGGAACGACGAGAAAATTCTTAATTCCCTGGCGCGATGCATCTATTTTAGGTAACTAAAATTTCCAGGGAGCCGGAGAATTCTTGATAAACTAAAGAAAGCGAGATAAAAAGTTCGACATTAAATATTTTTAGCGAGGCAACTGGTCTCTTCAACAGTAACAACCGCTTGAATAATAATGTTACTAAAAATTATGAAACTAGCACCAAGCAAGCTTAGTAACAAAACTTTTTGTTTCGGAGAACTCGCTACACCACCGACGATCCTCCCCACTGCAATAATGGCAAACAAACTGGAAATTTGGGGCTTCCAATTCCCTAAAGTATTCCAGGCAGTGGGACCCATAAAAGGGCTTTACCTTGAAAGTTATGAGGGAGGTTTTGATATTTTGCATTTCCATGTTTTTGGGTGCTGAACACGAATTTGAGTTTGCCACCTCGATAACTGGTTCCCAGATATGTATTATTTTAAATTTTAAAAAAGTGAAAAAATCACATTTTTTTGGATTCTTTTTTCCAGTCACTTTTTCTGTCCTACTATGAAAATTCTTATTCAAAATCTGAAAGCTAGAGTAAATTTACAAAACTGGTCAACGACTTTTTTTCTAGGATGAATATTTCATGGGCACCAATGCGTAAGATTTGCCAAAATCGAAGTCCGGTCAACGAATGCCGAAAAGGTGCTGTAAACGACCTGGAGGACGTCAGAAATTCCGACTTCAGAAATGAGTACAGACTGGTCAGAGGAAGAACAGTGAAAGCCCCAGACCTATGATGGAAGCCGGACGGGGTGGGGGGGGGGGGGGGAGAAGAAATTATGTTTTGGTTTTTCGCTCAGAGCTCGGCTGCCCTTGGCCGTAACATCAAAAGTAATTGGCTCCATCAAATGAAAGAGAATTAAATTTCCTACAAAGAAGGGTGGTTCGAGGTTCTTCCTGTATCTAATAAATTTTGAGATGAAAATGTTCATTATGAAAATGTTTTTAAAGAACTGTTTTTTGGTACACGTCTTATGACAAAATTTTCATTCTAGCAGCTCAGCCTTCAGTTTTGAAGTGAAAATGTTTATTTGGATGATTACGGGCGATGCTCAATATACATATTATACATACTAATGTAAAGAAAGGGGAAGAAATACTTGCCAGTTGGCCGCACAATAAAAGATTAACATAAACGACCCTACGAAATTTCGTACTGGTTGGTGGAAGCATACAGGAACGAGGTGAAGTCACAATGTCTACAATTATTTACAAATATACTGTAAATTTGTTTCAACCGTTTCGATATGTGAGCTTGACATTAGCCTCGAAGGTCAGAAGATAAGTGTGGAAGAAATTTACTTTGGGGGAAGAGATCGAGTAGGAGATTCGTCAGCCTTGTAAGTCTAATAAAGGGGTTGTTGGCACAGGTAATTAATGGGACACAGAACAGAGGGATACGGCGAGATTTGTAGGTAGGTAAATTGAAAGAGATGCTGGCGAGGAGTGAGGGGAAATCTATGCGGTTGGTTAGCATTTTGAATAGAAAGATGGCATCTGCAGCATCCGTGCGCTCCTCCCGACACTCCACACCACAGACACCCATCGTGGGATCCAAGCGGAATGGGCGATGGTGAGTTGCGTCCGGATTAGTAAATAGGCTGGGTGTGCGAAGGTTAGATGCGTCCCGCCAGGTGGAGAGTGGACAAAATGGAAATCAAAACAAATAAAGGCGAAAACTTTGTGCTGATGCATGACCGTGGAGCCAATATATGCTTTTCAACGGAGGAAAATTTGATTGTTTTGTGCCGTGTCAGTACCATTATACGTTGATGGAACACTTAAAAGTTGCGCGAAGCATTTTCGTCAATTATTTACGATGCACGGGTTGAAAGACGGCGTATATATCCCTCTAGTGTTTTTCGTTCTGCCCGACAAGCGTCAAAACACCTACAAATCTGCTTTTCAACAAGTAGTTCACCAGTGTAGCACTCGCCGAATGACTGTCTCCTCGCAAAATTTTTATAGATTTTGAGGCCGCAATTCATGGCGCAGTTGTAGAAGTGTGGGCTGATGCAGAAATCCACGGATGTCGCTTCCATTTGGGTCAAAGTTGATTCCGAAAAATTCAATCGTTGGGCTTGACAACGGTTTAAAAAATGAACACCTCAGATAGCAGATTTTTGAAGAACTTTTTCGGACGACCCTTCTTGAACCATGACGACGTAGTGTTTCACTGACGACATCGTGGCCATCCTCCCAGCCGAAAACAAACAGATTTGCGACTTTTCTGATTATGTCTATGGGAAAACTACATCGCTCCGGACTCCAGATTCCCTCCACGTATTTGGGCGAAATTTTGCCCATCGATCGGCCGTACAACCAATAGCTGCGAGAGTTTTCATTCTAGGTTGAACAAATTTTTTAACTCACCTCATCCAAATGTTTTCAATTTAGTTGAACTTGCTTCTCGGAGAGCAGGCGGAAAAATATGCTAAGTGTAGGAGCACGGGTCGAAAAACTAAAAAAATCGCAGAAAAGGAAGAATTCATACGAACGGCGATGGCGAGGCTGCAGAGCAACGAGATTTCTCGATTTCAGTTCGTCCAATCGTTGAGCTTCAAATATCTACCCTGTGATATGAAATGATGACGTTTTGACCACATTTGACTGAATTTGAGCTCAATACTTATGGGAGACTACTCAGCCAACCTCCTCGCGGTGTCTCCTGGGTGACGCTAATAGGCTGATGATCATCGGGACGCATCTCACCTTTGCATGCCTCGGGCGGCGGGACGCATCTAACCGTCATTAAGGGGATCGGGACGCACCTCACCAGCACCGAGTGGAATGTTGGTGAATTCTCTAGTATGAGCGTTCAAGAAACCCGAGGGCAATCATGGCTCGGTGAGTGGCAGAAACAATGTGATCATCAAATGATAGCCGCTGGTCAAATAGGACGCCCAACTCACACGCTTCGGTGATCCGTTGCATTTGAATGCCATTTATGGTGTAGTTGTGGAGGTACTGGTTCTGGGAGCGGGAAAAGGAGAGTGCATAGCATTTAGTGGGATTGGGGGTCAGGCTGTTGTCACCACACCAAACCAACAAACCGTCCAGGTTGTTTTGTGAAATGACTGCGCCATTTACACAGCTGAAAACATTGAACATTTTCAAACCGCTACACAAATGAGGAATCTGACGTTAGAAAATAAGGTGCCAATGACGTTTAGGAGGAGAAGGAAGTACGACGGCCCAACTTGGGATCCCCGGGGCACCCCTGAAGTTGCAATAAAAGGCAAGGAAAGCACATTTTTGACACGGACTATTGGTTCATTATTCTGTGAATAATACAAATTTTTTTCTTTTACGTTTCAAGGTGGACAGATTCGAAAAATGCAATGTCCATCCGCCGGTATACAAATTGATGGTGGTTTCAGACGATTTCTGAGGTTTTTGACTCATAAAAGAATCAATTTTGGGAGCTGAACATTTGGCAGAACCTCTTCCACTCTAGCCAAAATCGACTTCATATTCGGTCTTCTCGTCCCCCAAAACACGGAAAACGATACCTCAAAAGCTCATGTTACTAAAACACAAAAATTACCTATTTTTATACACATTTTCACTCATAACACCCCTGGGTATATTCCGATCGGGCTGAAAAGTTACGGGACACAACTAGGGCCCAAATGGAGCATGTGTGCGAAAGAACGAATTTTTTAGACCAAAAATGAAGCCGGTATGCGTAATACGGCGTACGGAGGACGGCGAACGGCGGACGGACATTGCGTTTTTGGAATTTACGCACCTTGAAACGTAAAAGAAAAATTTTTGAGGGGGTGTAATAAAAATATTTGCTGAGCGATTACATAGGTGTATTATTCGCAGAATAATAAACCAAAAGATAAAGCAGAAATCATGGGTACTCCTCATTGATCATCTCAAATGAAACAATGTGGCATGCTGAACAATATATATGTTTGTGTGTGAGAGCAAGTGTAAGTTGCTTGGATACCGAGGCGCGGTCAGGTTGAATTGAATAACGCTTTATTCCAACGTTTCGAAGATTTATTTCATCATTATCAAGGAAATATGTTGAGTTGAGTGGAACAGGCACGTAGACAGAGGCACTCCTAGTAATCTACATTAACCTTTTGAGGACGAAAGATGTGGGCCTGAAAAACAGTTGGAGGACGAGAGCATCGGTACGATGCTTCAGGTGAAAAAACCTACAGGACGAACCTGTTGAGTCTTGAAAAAAAAACCCTGAGGACGATGCTGAACAGAAAACCCCCGAATGGACGAAAGCATCGTAGTGATGCTGATTCATTTTTTCTCATTTTTATTTTACTCTAATTTATTTTCGTCTCCTTGAATTCACGAAAATTTCCTTCAGATCCGGTCGAACAATTTTCATACTCCAATAGAGCCAATAACTCCCGCTTCAGGTGTTCAAAGTAAAGCTGTTACTGTGTTTATTTGAAGAATCAAAAGAGCGACCAATGAACGAGCCTTTGACAATTGAATTTGTTAATAATTATGTTGTCCCACGCAATAAACATTCGGGACTAAAACTCTTCGTGCAGGATCTGCAGTTTGCCGAATCAGCGGAAAACTACAGGATTTTATAGCAAGACCTGCCCAGAGAACCCTGCTCTGCACCCAGGACTTCAAAGAAAAACGGAGTTACAGTTTATTGTTTGGTACTGACGATGGCTTGATCACCGACACCTGTATAACAGTGTTTTTCGTGTATTAGTGGAAATAGACTATTTTTTCAATAACTCCGTTTTTCTTTGATATGGGTTTCCACGATTTCGTCGCGAGTGAATTAGTTCGTACCCAGGACTTGTTTTGAGAGGTTTCATTGCCTATTCCAGAAGATTTACGGAATTAGAAAAAAAAGTTTTGCCATGTTCCTAAACGTTCATTAAATCATTTTAAATAGTTCAATAATCAAATCATTCGTAGTTTATCATTCTTATTAGCAGAAAAGAAGATAGTGAAAATGTTGCTTCTGAACAACGTCACTTTTATACAAAGAATAGTAATATTTCAAATTCAGTATCAATATTTTAGGCGTCGAAATAGAATTTAGTATGCTCATCAGTGAACGCTAGGAAGAAAAAGTAATAATGGTTTCAATTTTTTCTAATAAAAAATTATTATTTGTACTGGTGAATTTGAATCAGTTGGGAACACCATTTTTCTCTCGTCTCAGAGAAGGTTGGCGCCAAACTATTTACTCGTCCAGTGGAGACTTTTGAATTCAGCATCAGATCGATGCTTTCGTCCACAACAGGAAAATGAGGAAAGAGATGATCGTCCCATGGGGAGTTGGGAGGTTAGTATCGGTACGATGCTTTCGTCCTCAAAAGGTTAATGATGCTCACTACTGAAGAGAGGTACTTGTCACTGTACTTGTACATTTTCAATCGAAAATAATCAAATAAAGAATTTCAAATTAGCAGACCCAACTAGCACAAATAGATCGGTGCGACGCGACGTCGGGAAATTGGACCCGACGTCGAGTGATGACGTCCTGGCGACCTCTCCACGACCAAATCACGTCTAATTTGGGGAATGATTTTCTGGTTGTACCGACGTCACTGCCCCACCTCAGGTCAAAACAGAGTCGCAAGCTACTAGTGTAAAAATCTGCAGTTGTATTATACTACAACATTCTGTAGTAAAACCTATGTAGGAAGGTTAATGTGATGAATATGTTAGAACGTACATCCACCACGAGCGGTGTGAGGGAGGATGTGCCTGGTTTGGTTATGGGCGGACCACCACCATGCCCACGATCTTTTTGGAAGGCTTGCTCGGTTTGGTTATGGGCGGACCACCACCATGCCCGAGATCTTTTAGGTTAGGAGAGAGACGAGGTAAGGAGGAGAGAGAATAGTCAGCGACTAGAGGAGAGCGTAGAATGGTTGGAAAGGGGAAGGAGGCGAGTATATATAGGCTTGGGAGCTGTCTCCCTCCATCCTCTAGCTAGTGGAGGATGGTGGGGATCTCCAGGCTGGCCCTCGGCTCTTCTGTGACTTCCGTCCACACTTCTATGTTTATTTGGCGAGATCTTATTTCTACATGACAAAGTTGTGGTTCTGGGAGGATACCACAACAGTTAACTTCTTCTACCTCATTCAGACTTGTACATATTTCTGTCATAGAACCCCTTTTTGGTATTGACAAATATGTAGGAAGCCGTTGCCACTCATTGTCTCCATCAAAATGGAATCCATTCAGGGCGAAATCGCTAAGGTGGAGGATAGGATAATTATGGTAGGTACCGATAGGTGTCATTGAGAGATACCGCGGATCAACCCCCCCCCCCCCCCCCCCCATCTCATAAAATCGACGCGGAGAAATTTTCGACGTAAAATCTTCGATTCTACCTCTCGAAAACAAGTGCCCTCCGGTTCTGAGACGTTTTAAAATTATTTTTCAACTTGGAAACTAAAATTAAAACGGTATGAAGACTTATTATTTGGATGGTTTTACTTTTGAAATATTGTATTTCCTTGTAACCCCTTATGGTTATTACTAATTTTGCACTTAAATCGTAAAGAAATAGCGAAATTGTTCAAATAACCATCATAACCTCAACAAAACCCAAGTGGAACAGGGAACACCAAAGAGCATTCTATTTTAAAATGGCGACCTACAGATGTATGTAAGCAGTTTGTAAACGTGCCGACCTTAAGTCGGGGAATCACACCTGTCTTGTAGGTTTTGTACGTATAGCTCTGTAGTACCGCTGTCGTGGCGACTTACAACAGTTGCATTACATATATCTGACATTCCGCATTACAGCTATCAGACTTCGTGGCGACCTAAACAGTTGTAGAACGGCAATCTAACGGCGGTACGATGTCAGGATGACGTCAGACTCCTGACGTCGGATGTAGTACAGATCAGATCGTAAGTCGTAAAATACGACCAACTGTACTAGTTGGGGAGGATTCGTCATTCACCGTTCCCGAAAAAGGCAAAAATATTCTCCCTATAAAGAGGTTTTCTTTCACGGAGGTCGACTATAACCAGGTTCGACTCTAGTATGATAGCGTCTCATAGAATATTTCCAAGTTTTAATTTAAAATACAACAGTGAAACCACTTTCAACCGAGTGGGGGTTTTCAAACTTGTCTGAAACACCTTACTGAATTCGCGTAGAACCACAGTATATTTTTTCGACGAACGTAACTAGTTGTTAATGGGATCGGAACAAATCCAACGAAGTCCATCTATGACTTCTAACAGGACTGGGCTTTTCAGATTGTAATTTTGCCCTCAAAACTGTTTATATTACTTGCAGAACGGTCTGAGTCGGGTCGCCAATTCAGGAACGAGGGTTAATCAGATCTGCCCAAGTTTGTTGTTGATTGAAACCATCGGGACGGGAAGCACTGGATCGGCGGTGGGAACTGGAAACAGAACAAGGGCAATTATTTCCAACTCCTCAACCCGAGCTGGAATCGAGGGGCTAGTGGAGGGGAGGGGAATGGTTAGCAATCGTTCGTCTATCTGCCGCTTCTTCCTTCTCAGGAGTCCTTTGTTCTGGGAAGGCACCTATTCCACTCCTGACAATGCCCATAGAAACTGAACCGCGAGTCAACCGACACAATAATCACTGTGCGAGCTGAACCCTTGCGGCCGTCATCCGTCAGTTATCTGCCTCTTCAACGCCATTCACTACGTTGACAAACAGAGACAACGTGTCAACACACTGCAGGGGACTTTCGAAGGGAGTTTGAAACTAGCATCTGGCTAGTTTGGATTATGATCAATAATGGAGGATATAGAATGATAGTAAATTAAGAAAATCCCAAATTTCTCATTTTTATTTTCGAGAAAAATGAACTCCCCAAAGTTATTGACATTTTGAAATGAACAAGGTACTGGTTTTTGATGATTTTTAGCCGATTTTATCTATTTGTATAGCGATGACTGTCCCACGAAACTCACAACTGACCTGTATTTTGTCTCGTAAATTACTCATCCATATTACGATTGCCACTACAAACATTTTGTTGATATTTGGAAGTTTCGTCCCGTAGCAAATGTCAAAATTCAGTGCATATATAAATACCTACTATATTATATGTGTTAAATCTGGGGATGGGGCCAGATTGCTCTGAAACGGAAAATAATAGATTTTTGTTTTTCCCCCCAAAAATATAATGCAACTTCTGAACTTACTGCGACAGCGATTTTCTCTTTGTCAACATGATGATTAGAAGCAGCGTTTTTGTTATTTAATTCTCTTCTTTTTCTTCCTACCAATTAGATTTTAATCAGATATTGTTTATAATTCTTATATTACCATTTCTGTGTTACATAATTTTTCATTGTTCATAGTATTCTAGTTTTTGCCCGACAGACTGTTGAATAGACAATCCGAAACGCCAATTACTAATAAGTTGTACCAGTAAAAATCGATACCAGACCAAAACACTCCAAAATACAACAACACCCTCCCAGCAGTCCTGCTCGCCTTCCAACGGTGCATCATCTGAACCCTTTCGAGGTCCCTGTATCTTTTTGAATACTGCGATTGACCATTTTTTTCTTCGTTCGAACCAGGTCACCAGCATCCTGGACTCATCATCGCAAAACTTCATTTTGGATTTGAACTTGTTCGAGAGCCGGAGGAAGCACCTCATCGAACCATTAAACATCTTTCACAGCTCAATTTTCTGGTCAACGGCTCCTTTTTGACCAATCTTCTCCAAGATTACCTTCGGTTTCCGGGCAGTACGGCACTCAGTCTACCTCAATGAGACTACGGCCTACTGCACAGTATTCAGCCAATAGGAAATTCTTGCAGGACTCGAGGTAAGAGACGCAATTACCTACTATCTTCGGATCGAATGGACACGGAGTGCGAGCGTCTCCCAGCAATCCTCAGCTTCAAATACCGATCGATACAAAAACTTTTATTTTGATCAATTTAGAATTAGAATTAGAATTTGTTTATTTAGCGAAATAGAGTACAACAAAAATTAGACAAATTCTTCATATAAATTTTCCTAACTGGTCCAGAGTTTTTGCCGTTACTGACACCTATCGATATTACCTATTGATATTACCTATATTGATATGTACCTATTTCTTTTAAGGGGCTCCTTTAGGCACGAATATTATTTGCATTCTATGATAATATTTTCTGCTTCTCGTTCGATTAAACGATTAAAGGTTTAATTGGGTATGAAGATTGGTGTGTACTGCTTTTGTTACCCATTTCTTATATTGAGCACAAAGCAGTATGGATCATACTGCTGTATGATCAACTAGATTGATTACAAGATACTGAAGTTCCAAAAACAACATTTACCTGTACCGTGGTACATGACATGAATTACAGGTTAAAAACTATTTTGATAGATTAATGTACCTACATTTCGTGGGCCGAGCTTGCGCGGTATTGCGGCGCAAGAGGCCTACCCCTCCTCCGAGACCGCTCGGTTGTGCTGGTTTTGCCTATCCTGCCTAACTCGCGTCTGTCGGAGGAAGGACAGCTCAAGCAAGAACCGAAAATATAGGTGAAGTTTACACCACTCAAGTCATCCACTCAAGTATAATCATAGAACAGCCAGCCTGAGCTAGGTATATGGCGAACCTGCCATGCTAAGCACCATAACAAGTAACAGTTGCTCCAATACCATTCAATCAGCTGGGTCGGATGTGTCCTAATCGTGCTGATGCTCGTTGGAGTGTAACGATTTGGTATACTTACAGATTGTGGCAGCACTGATCTCTAACGGACTCCTGACACTTAGGAGCTGGAAGTGGTGTGACTACCAACAAGTCTGGACTGTATGAATAATGTGTGAAGCCTGGAGTGAGGTTCGAGTCACACCGACCATCCACTGCACTGAACCTTCTTTGCCACTTCGACGATAAATCTGATCATCAAATTTGTCGAAGGGTTCATACTCACTGAAACCCAACATACTTTGCTGTTAAACTGAAGTGTGTTGATGAATATCGTCACGCAACAGTTTACGTTTTGGAAGACAAGAGGTCCGAAGAGAACGTATCACTTGACAATCATGAAAATCCAGGTGAACATAGACTGCTTAGAGAATTAGTCGGCAATAAAAGTGAGTGACAAGGAAGGGAATGTGTTTCATTCCATCATAGGAAATAATTACGATCTGTTATCTAGTTGCGATCAAGCTTTACGATGACGAAGTATCCAAGTTCATGGGAAATGATTCATTTTGACGTCTTGGTTGACATAATTATGTTCGTGTATTATATTTATACATATTCAATAAATGTTTATGTTGAGTTTTACATATCCAATAAATAATATGTTCGGAGTACTTAATGTTAATCATTATTTGCATGTGATAGGCGATGTGATGTGTAAAAAAGTTCCAGTAATGAAATATGACATGAAGAGCAAAATTTCAATGACCTATTAACGTTGTAAGATTTACGAGAAAGTACAGATTTGGTTGGTATAAGCGCAGAAGAGAGTCGTTACTCAAAAGACGGAGTTGACAGGTGGTAGCACGAGATGTTGTGTTCTTGGGTCTTCGGCGGTCAGGTTGTAACGACTGAGGAGAATCCTGATGGGCTGCCATGGCACCGGATAGATGTGTCCGTACAGCCCCTACCCGGTCGGATGAAAGCTTTCCCTACTAGTGAAGAAGTGAAAATAGTGCGTCTGGAGTTCGTACTAATCTCAAGCGGGGAATGGACGTCCATGTGGATACAATAAATTAACATTCAACTAAAATGTAGATAGTTTCTTTTTGACTATATAATGCGATAGCCGACGATTTATTAAACAAAGAGAACGAAAAATAATCAAATCCGGTCCATCACGGGCTATGGTGAAAGTACAGGAAAAGCCCGAGTTAGTACTAAGTGCTGGCTTCCCTCGAGGGCATAACTGAAGCGGTTAATTTATAACGAAACTCCCAGACCAACTTGGTTTGTGTACCTGGTGGGAGCAAAGTGGTTGATATTGTTTCGCAATTAAAGGCGAAGCTAACCTCCAAATTAGAGTCATCTGGAGGTGAGTGCAAACCAAACAGCTTCAGCTCAACCCTAGCCCATCACCCTCAGCTCTTTTTCAACAAACCCAAAGCCCGCCTGTGTCGCCGTTTTGGTTTATTATTTTCTATAATGAACCTTTGAATCAAGCATGGGGAAAAAAATTGACCCCTCCCATCACCCTAAAAATTTGATGGTTTCCGTTTCAAGGTACGCATAATCCGAAAACGGAATTAAAAAATTTCTGTCCGTTCGCTTAGTTACTATGAAACCACGAAGCAAAATTAATGAAACCAAACGGGACGATTGTAAGTCCCGTTTGGGGTGTAGTTGGTCCTCGAAGCTCGGCGTTACTTTCAGAACGCCGTAGCTCGAAAACTTTAATAGAAGAGTTTTCAAATTGATCTTGAATTAAAGAATTTGCTGAGAACACCCGGAGCATTGTACGTCCAGCCGTTAGTTTGCACCGAAAGGCATCGTCAACATGATCGTGAATCAAACGGAGTAAATCCGGCCCAGATATCACTGCTAGGGAACACCTGATTATAATCACGGATGGCTGTATGAAGTCGAGTAGGTTGTTCTGTGATATTATTTCATTTGAAAAATGATTCACATTTTGGATTTTGTTGATGGGCATTTTTGCAACTTGAACAAACGTTATCCGATCCAACCCAGATATCACTGCTGGGGAACAGCTGACCATGATCACGCATGAGTAGTAAGTGGGTACGTTGGGGACACTTTCACTTGAATCTCTGATGTTTTTTATTTTCACTTGACTCTCTGATGCTTTTTATTTTCACTTGAATCTCTGATGTTTTTTATTTTCACTTGACTCTCTGATGCTTTTTATTTTCACTTGAATCTCTGATGCTTTTTATTTCCACTTGACTCTCTGATAAAACTTTTTTAACACAAAACATCAGAACCAGTGACTTTTTCATTTATCGACTTAAATCCCTGATAAAATTTTTTTAAACACAAAACATCAGAACCAGTGACTTTATTTAGACAGTGACTTTTTTAAAAAAATATTTTTTATCAGAAACTCTAGTGAAACTCTAAACATTTTTCAATCGTAAATAAAAATGCAAATTTAGGACTATTTAGGGGTCGATATTTTCGAAATTTAGCTCCCTCTGATGTTTTCACTAGAAAAAATGAGAGGGGTTAGTTAAAAGGATCTCTCCAATAAAATAAAAATGTCTCATCCATTTTTACAATTTTCACTTAAGCATATCGAATTCATTGAATGTTTCGCATATATCGATAGAAATAAAGATATGAAAGTGTACAGGTTTATAGAACAACTGTTATACGGAGAAATTCCCAACGATAAAATACTCAGTTTTAAATCGTTGCTTAAAACCGAGGGAGTTGAAAAATTCGTAAACACTGTTAAGAAAACAATACCCGTATCTCCCAATAAAGACTTGAAATATAAAAGGAAAAATACCAAAGAAAATATGTTGGAGAATTATGTCATTCGTAATAAACGAGATAAGAAATTTCTACAAGAGTTGAACGTAAAGATTTTTTTAAACATGATCCCTACTAAAAATATAATTGTGGACGATGGTAATATTGTCGATATAAAATTACCTTGATCTAATTGTTCGTTTTAATGAGGAATCCTCATTAAAACACATTGAAAATAAAATCTCCTTCATATTCCAAACATCCTGAGCTTTTAGCAACAGTATCGAAACTGAAACTCAAAATCCTTCTTCAGTTTGGCTTTACTCTCACTATAAAGCAATTTTCTAAGTTGATATTCAGTAGCATTTTTAGGAACCTTAATCTTTGTTTCTTTAAGCATTACCTTTACTTCCTCCTTTGTACGGAGCGGTGGTTTACCATCAACACCCAAAAAACGTTCTTTCAACAACCCTTTAGAATATCTATACTCCCTCAATGCACGTTGAATCTCGTCTAGTGCGTCACAGTTTCTATCATAAAATCGAAATTCAGGTTTCTTTACAAACTCCCAGAAACCTCCATGTTCATCACATATATCTAATGCCTCATCGCTTAAAACCATATCTCTTTATTTATTATAGAAAATATTTTTTTTTTTTTTTTTAGACCCGGTAAATTACCGGGTCTAAAAGTTTTCAACAGTACGAAAATAATTTAAAACCCAATATATTTAAAGGTGGGGGCGAATCGACGCCACCTTTTTAAATTAAAAAACTCTTAGGATTTCTAGAGCCTCATGCTATCTAGCTTGTTGCGTGTGAACTAAAGGAAATGATAAATAATGCGAGATTAATATTCCGTACACTATCTCAAAGGAGGCCAGCTAGTTGACCTTGCATTCCCATTTCAGATAGTTCGCTTTCAATTCCTATATCCATATTCACAATCAGTTTCTCCTCAACTGTTCAACATGGCACAACCTCCTGAATATTTAAAGTTAGCTTATTGTGATGATTATGATTTCTGTGAAGAAATTTTAAAAGTGGAACAATATCACCAGGAATGTTTGAGTTTCGTGCAGAAAGTGAAAAATTGTGTTAGTGCAAGTGAAGTCAGAGAACTAATCACGAAAAACAATGTGAGTCTACCAGGTAGTAGAAAATGTGATTTTCAAAAGCTTTTGAAAATCCCAAAAGTGTCTAATATATCAAGAACTCCAGATCAAATGCATCAGTACCTACAAAAATTTGTTGTATTTGACCATGAAATGGAAAAGGTGAAACTTCCTAATCAAAATAACATTATGGAAGTAGAGAATTACCTTATTAAATCTGGTGATTTGATAAAGAAGCAAACATCAAGACTTTTTTATACTACTGCTGTTTATGGATACTACTTGGAAGTGTATTTTCAACATATGAAGATCACAGGAGAGGATTGGAATCTCTGTTTAAAAGAAAAGCTACATGTGTCCTTGAGTTATAGTAAGAAGTTGAGAAGAGTTGGAGTGATTGTGAAAGACCATCAAAAACTTAAAATGTTGAGTATTTCATTTTTGGGCTCAACTACAGTGATAGTGAATGTTAACCTTGAGGGGGCTCACGCGTGAGCTCCTAGAAGGTCATTCCAGAGAACATTCTGAGCTGAAATATTCTGGACTCAACTACAGTAATATTAAGATCAGCCTGTAACCTTGAGAGGGCTCACGCGTGAGCCTCTTGAAGGATATCTGAGGAAATATTACCAGTTGGAGTTGAAGCAAAATAATGTGTCTGATATATTTTTTATTGAGAATGTTCCCAATAAAAAAATTGTTATTTATATTGTTTATCCTTTTTTTCCCCCCTTTTCTTATCAAGGTAAGTTTTAGATTTCCTCTTTTATAATATTTTTAAGTGGCATATAGTTGAGAGTGACTTCTGAAACCAAAATTACGTAAGCAAAAGTGTTTTCTGGCACATTCTTTTCAAAATCTGCTCGTAAAATTATATTACTTTTTTGTCCAGATATGGACTGTGGTTGTCTAGTCATATTCACACTGAATATTGGATAGTTCTCTTTGAAGGACTGAGGCTCATGATATGGAAGGGATGAGTCTTGGCATACTATTCTTTTGAAATCTGTGTACATG
Organism: Leptopterna dolabrata; assembly: GCA_954871275.1. NCBI lineage: Eukaryota > Metazoa > Arthropoda > Insecta > Hemiptera > Miridae > Leptopterna > Leptopterna dolabrata. The sequence continues at coordinate 28,314,239 of OX940974.1, read as the reverse complement.
GTGTAAGCTAAACTAAAATCCCCTGAACTCCAATCTAAATTCAAATGTTCTTCAGGATAACTTTTTCCTGCTACTTCAAAACTAATATTTTTAACATTCAAATGATCAAATTTGGAATTATTTTTCTTTTGATCATTTTTTCTGGCAGTTTGGAAGGCAACAAATCCCCAGATCGGATTCTGTACATTTCTATAAATATTGGTAATATTGAAATTCAAGGTTTTCCCAGTGACATTCTGTTCAATACATTGCAATTTTTTAAAGTGAAACAAATAAGGAGCGGTACTAAGTTCAGCAATTAATTTAGCTTTGGATTCACTTTCATATTCAATTATTGGGACTCGCAGGTAGAAAGTTTTAATTTCCACTTTTCCCGCCACACCTTCAGGAGAGGTACTGTAACGGAAGAGTACATTATCATCAGAATTTCTAATGAATGTAATTTCAAATCCTCCCTTATAAATTGGTGCAATATCGCTGAAGAATCCAAGACCTAAATCAGCCAAGTTACCATTCGCGTTGAAATTTCCACCACCATTCACTTTAGAATTGAAACCAGAATTCATTAATTTACCATTATAGTTTGATGGTCCTGAGAAAGAAGCTATGCCCATCACCGTACTAGCAATACCTGGTTCTTCAATTTCATCAATAACCGTATTGTGCTTTTTTACTTCAATTTTGGAAAAAAGGTGTGCAACAAAATTGTCAACCATCATTATTGTATCACTGATTCCATATGTTTTTGTTGCATCTTTAGGAATGTATTTTCCAGCAATGTAATATTGAATATTGCTGCTAAGAAACTCATCATCTAGTAGCAATTTGAAAACCGTTCGTTTATTCTCAGAGTTTAATTCTAAATTAGATTCAGGATTAAAGTTTCGATATTGAAGCCTTGTGATTTCAGAATCGTATTTTGAGTAGATTGATTTAATTTGATTCATTTTTATTATAGAAAGGGGCTGAAGGTGTTTCATTATTATTTGTGTACATCATTTTATTATAGAAAAAATTTTTTTTTATAGAATCGAAATTCTATAAAAATATCAAGACTATAAAATTTAATAAAAGAAATTAAGATTTTCCTTCAATGTTCTCATGCTATTTACAAAATCGTGTCCTTCTGATAGCTTTTTCAAAATTAATAAACATAAATGTCCACAGATAGGCGGATCATATTGGTTTTGGATTTGCTCCTCATTATAAAATAAATTTTCTGAACCTAAATATTGAACAAGTTCTCTTGGTGGTGGTGCATTTCCATACGAGTCAAAATAATATTTTAAATTGTTATTTTTATGAAATGCAGTCCAGTGGCTTCCAGCCTCATCAGAATTTTCTAGATTTATAATTCCACATTCCGTGTGGTTCACTTTCTCTGGTAAATCATCCTTCATGAAAACTCCTCTGAAGTTTTTAATTTTCATTTCTTTCGATAATCTTTCAATATCAAAATTGGTAAGAGGCTGGAAGCTATTTAGTTTTTTGATTTGGTAGGTTTCTTTTTAGGTTTCTTTTTAGGTTTTGAAATAGTTTTTTTCTTCTTCATTCCAGAGCCAATACTTAGACTTTTTGCATTTTTAGCTAGTTTTTCCATCTCGAGATTATGACGTTTTATTTCGGCTTCCTCAGCGGCTTTATGTTTCGAGTCTATTACTGAATTTGCTACTGCAGCTCCACCACCTAATAATGCCCCAAGAGCACCAATTCCTGCAAAAAGTAAGGGTAAAAACCCACCTGAATGATTTATTTGCAACTGATCATAATTCATTTCCAATTCCAACCCTTTTTTGTTTTTGATACATTTATCTAGCTTTTTTTTCTGAGTTTCATTTAACAGGATTTTATGATTTCCATTTCCACTAATATCTGCAAAAGCCAGTCGTACTTTTACTGGAACACGTTTTTTATAAGCAGATCTTATTTTTTTCATTTGTATTTCTGACAAATTTATTTGATGTGTAATCATTTTATTATAGAATACATTCTTTTAACTAACCCCTCCAAAAGAAAAAGTCACTGGTTCTGATGTTTTTTGGTAAAGTCGAATACAAGTCGAGAACATTTAAAGAATATTTTCAAAACTCTTAAAGAGGGGGGGGGGGGGGGCGAATCGCCTCCCCTCTTTAACCTTTAAAGTTTTTTTCGTATAATAAAGATGAGTAAATACGAGATTGAACCAATTCCGTTTGATAAAAAAGAGGCTAGAAAAGAACTGTTACCATTACCTTTAAGAGCATTAATAGTAGGAACTTCCGGTTGCGGGAAAACAACACTTCTCTATAATCTCATCACAAAATCATGGGGAATCCCCTTTCATTATCTATATATTTTTTCAAAATCTCTGGATCAGAATGCATATGAGATTTTGAGAAGAGTTTATGAAATAATTTCTGCAAAAGATGGTGTGGAAATAGCGCAGTTTTTCAGTAATTGTGACGAGATTATACCCCTAGATGATTGCCAGTCGAACAGTTTGGTAGTTTTTGATGATTGTGTTAATGTTCAACAGCAACAAGTTATTAAAGATTATTACGTGAGAGGGCGTCATAAGAAAATCTCGTGTGTTTACTTGACACAATCATGGTCAAAAGTTGATAAACAACTCATTAGAAACAATATTAATTTTTTATGTGTATTTAGACAAGGACCAAGATACATGCGAGATATTTATGATGAATATGTGGGAAGTGATTTCACTTATGATCAATTCAAAGAATTATGCTATTCTAGTTGGGATGAGGACTTTGGTTTTCTAACGATTGACCTAACAAAGAAACGCAGTAACGGACGTTACCGAAAGAAATTTGGTGAAATATTTTAGATAAAAAATATAGATTTTAAGTTTGTTTTTTATAGGGATTCCCTATAAAAACGCTACATGGATAACTTCAAAAATCGCCTTGGGAAACGCTTAAAAATCGCCTTGGGAAACGCTTAAAACATCGCCTTGGGAAACGCTTAAAAACGCAAAAATAGCGTTCCTAAGCGTTTGAGCGTTTTAACGTTTTAACGTTTGACCGATTTAAAAAAAAATTTTTCCTATAATAAAAACATGACAACAAAAATTACTGTACAACAAGCGCTTAGACAGAAATTCAAAGAAGCGCAAAATGAAGTGATGAAAGAAAAAGAAGCGAAACTTAGAGAAATCAAAAAGATTGATCAACCCTCTGAAGATGAACAAATAATTTTCACAAAACCAAAACGTAAGCCCATGACTGTGGCTGAAGCTAATAAATCGATTAAACTCAAGAAAAATTTACAGAAATTAGCAAAACAAGAAAGGGTTAACCAAGCATCTGATAAGGAAACAAGAGAAAAGGCTTATGAACCTATAACTTCACGATTAGATAAGGTAGAAAAAGCAGTGAAACAGACTGATGAAGATCTTGGTAAAAAATTAGAACTCATTCCTGTAATAAAAACAATTAACCCCTTGGCTATCAGTTCGCCTAAAAAAGTTACTTTTAAAGATGTTGATACCGAGGCCCAAGGTATTGATACTGAAGATACATTAAATCAAAGCTTTTCAAGTGACAATGCAGATAGGGATTATGAAATGGAAACAATTTTACAAAAAAGTGTTAAATTACCAAACTCTTCTGTAGGTCCTTTAGGTATTGGACCAATTGCAGAATTATATATTCTTCATCCTGATAGACAATTTGGAATATACCCTTTAAAAAATCATATCTTTATTGGAAATAAACAGATACGAGTAAATGGAAATGATATTGAAATAGAAAAAATGAAATATTCCGGTACTGAAGGCTTATGGAAGCTCTTAACAAAACCCATAGCTTCTGATATTCCATCCAAAGATGAATACACTAATGAAGACTTTAAAGCTTATACAAAAATCCTCATTCAAACAGATAGCATGTTTCAAAATAATAATCCCGAATCTAAACAACCAAAATCAAGTGTTAGTAAAAAATGGAAAGAAATCATAAAACCAATCTGGGAGTATAGTAAAAAGAAAAAGATTGGCACTGGGTTGATTAAATATACTGAAAATCCTGTAGAATTTAAATATATAGATAATTTGAATCAACTTACACAAAGACTATACTATTTGTATGCGCAAGAGCAGGCAGGAAATAATAATTTTCACAATGAAAAATTGGGAATTATAAATTTCATTAAAGATCAACTGGAGAAAGATATTGATAAACCCAAAGGAACTGAATACTTGATTAAAATTATTAATAATTTACCCAAAAATATGATAAAAAATGGTTCTGGTATTTTCAATACTATTCTTAATAAACTTGGGCCTGTTATTCCAGAAATGCATCTCCCAGGTGGTTATCAATATTGTGGACCATTTACTAAATTGGATAAGAGATTAAATAGAGGTGATGAAGGTATAAATAGTCTTGATAAAGCCTGTAAACAACATGACATTTTTTACAGAGATCATGAGAAAACTAGTGATAGGCATCTTGCTGATAAAAAATTGGAAGTAGAAGCTGATAAAATTATGAAAAGTTCAACAAATATCGGTGAAAAATTGGGGGCTGCTACAGTAAAAACTGCTATGAAAACCAAAAGATTCTTTGGGATGGGTGTATATTAATTTTTTATAAGATTCACATCTTATAAAAAAACTTTTTTTCCTATAATAAAAGCATGACTCTAATAAAGATTTCTGATAAACATCGAGATCTAAAAATAACTTTTGCTCAAAAAATTGTTCTAAATCCCAATAAAAATTATAAACTTGGAATAGTAAAGTTATTATTTACTTCACCTTCTCTTTCATTTCAAGTAAAAGATGTATTGATATCATTAAAATTGCTTATTACAGATGTATGGTATCATCACGAGTATGTGTTAGATGGCACATTTACTGTTGAGACGTTTAGAAGAGAATTATATTTAAAAATAAAAAGTTATATAACTGAACTCATGGAGGGTTTTGAAAAGAATAAAACATTATATAAATCACAAATTGACACATTAAAAAAAATAAAACCTGAAAGTTTGGTTTTTAAAGTAGACTACACTACAAATCGTAATAGATTTTTTCTTAAATCTCCTGTTTTAATTGAAATTTTACGTTTTGGAAATTTCTGTGAACTATTTGATTTTAAACAATGTAAAACACCTGGGGATTATTTTGAAGTTAATAAGGACTACTATTCTGAAGACAACCCAAAGTTAATCAAACCTATTTCGTTAATTGAATGGCATTGTAATATTATTGATTATAGTTTTGCTAATCATGATGAGCATTCCCATCTTCATAGCGAACAAGAATTACTGCATGTATCTTTGATAGAGACACTGATTCTCCCCAATACTATTTATATGGAAACAAATAAAAAGATTCTTTACAGACCTATACGAGAAGGAATGAGAGATATTAAAGAGATTAAACTATCATGTAGAAATGAAAATGGAGATGAGCTGCAATTTGAAAATGTTACAGTTTATTTGCATTTGATTGAAGAGTGAGTGAGGAGCTTCTTTTTTATGAGATATTTCTCATAAAAAACCTTTTTTCCTATAATAAAATGGATAATGATTTAACTGATCCTATTTATTGCCATAAATGTAAGAAGAAAACTAATAATGTTGATGCTGAAAGAGTGCAAACTATCAACGGGAGATGGAGAGTGGCTGCTAAATGCTCAAAATGTAAAACCAAAAAGAGTAAATTTATCACTTCACCTGAGAAAGAAAATTCTGAAGAACCTGTAGTAGAAGATCTGAATGATGATGAAAAATTATCTCTTGCTAAAGAATTACACAAGCCAATAAGAAATAAATTTCAAAAAAGGACAATATTTACTAAAGGTATTGATGATTTGTGGGCTGCTGATTTGATAATCATGAAAAATTATGAAAAAGAGAATGATGGATACGGCTATATGCTTAATGTTATCGATACATTTTCAAAATTTGCATGGGCCTTACCCTTGAAGAAAAAGGATGGAAAAAATGTTGTTAAAGCTTTTGAGAAAATAATAGAAAAAGCAAAATCTCAAAATCATAATGCCCCCAATTTGCTTCATACGGATAAAGGATTGGAGTTTGAAAATAAACTTTTCAAAGATTTTCTGAAAAATCACCAAATAAAAATGTATCATACACAGAATGAAGAAAAATCTGCCATTATTGAAAGATTTAATCGTACATTGAATGGTAAAATGAAAATTCTTTTTGAAGTTGAGAATGATAAAAAATGGGTTGATTTTCTACAGGATTTAATTAATGAATACAATTATAAAGATTTTCATAGATCTATTGGTATGAAACCATCAGAAGTCACAAAATTAAATCAAAATGACGTTACAGTACGATTATTTGGAAACAAAAAAAATTTACAGAAAGTTAAATTCAGTGTTGGTGATAGGGTTCGCATCAAAAGATTTAAAAAAACTTTTGTAAATAAATATGAAGCAAATTGGACCAGAGAAATTTTTGTGGTTTCTGATATTCTCTCTACTAATCCAATAACATACAAAATCAAAGATTTAAATGATGAAGATATTGAAGGATCTTTCTATGCTCAAGAACTACAAAAAACAGAATTCTAGAATTATGAATAAAATGATTTATATAAAAGATTTCTTTTATATAAATAAAATGAACACAACGAGCTCATGTTGCTAACTGGTTCATTATCCATCCTATGATAAGTAGTATCCATACAAGAATAGACAAAAAGAAAAAGTGGGTGGATAAAAAAAATGAGGGGTTAGTTAAAGGAATCTCTTTTCTAATAAAAATGAACGATACGAAAAAAAATTATATATCCTATAATAAAATGGATAATATTAAAAAACATTGTGAAAAGTGCGATGTTAACATCACCTATAAAAATTGGGCTAGACACCTAAAGTCTAAGAGCCATGAGAAAAACGACCCTGACCGAACTCTTAAACCTCGACAAAGAACCATTGAGAAAGGATTCAGAGTTAAAGATTTGAGAAATGAAGCGAAAGATTACAATTTAAAAGGTATTTATACAATGAAGAAAAATAATCTTATTACAGCTTTAAATGATATTAAAAATGTATACTTTAAGAAAAGTGATCTAGAAAAACTAACTGTTAAAGAACTACGCGAAATAGCTAAAGAAAAACATATTAAAATTAAAAAACCGAATAAAAAAATCAATATCATCGAACATCTAATGCACCCACAAGGGCATGCATTTAAAGTAAAAACAGTAAAAATGTTCAATTTCGACGATGACTTGATTAATGAAAACAAAGAAAAACGAAAATCTCCTTTTACTATTATAGAAACTAAATCTCGATTCATTAAAAAATTTAAAACTACAGAAATCGATTATACTATAAAATTATCTAATATCATACAAGTCGAAAAAGCTGTATTTGCTATGTTAAATTTGGCTAAAGAAAAATCTAATTTCCAAACCGGGGATAAAATTATGATCGTTGCCCAAAACCCTCATTTTCACCATGATATATCGAAAGATTTAAGTAGTAAATCAAATGTTTTATCTCGTATACAAGCTAAAGAATTTATCCAACACGTAAGCAACATTATTAGTTCCAACGAATACGTTGACATAACAAATACTACGTTTCACATTAAAATCATTAATTTACCGAGAGGAGCAAAAGGCGCCAAAATATTGAACTTAGCCAAAAGTAAACATACGAAACAATGTATTACTCAAATAAAAAATTCCGATAATCTGTGTTGTCCAAGAGCCATAATTACCGCGTTAACTTATCATACTAATAAAATTTTCGGTAGAAAACTTACAAAAAACGATATAAAAGTTTTAAGAAAGGGCCGAAAAATTCAAACAAAATTAGCCACAGAACTTTGCGAAAAAATGGGTTCATACACCGAGGAAGGTTTCACATTGCAAGATATCAAAGTTGTTGAAGAATTATTAGACATTCAAGTTAAAGTTATCTGCGCCGAAAATTTCAATACCGTTATTTACGAAGGAGAAAAGAAAGATACTATAATTTATCTTTATAAAGACGGAAATCATTTTGACGTGATTAATAGTGTAGCAGCCTTTTACGCTTCATCTTATTACTGTAAAAAATGTGATACTCCTTATAATAACAATAACAAACACGAATGCAAAATGACTAGAAATAAAAATGTCTGTACACTCTGTAAACAAATACAACACGATGAAAAAGATAAAAATAAAATATTCTGTAACGATTGTAACCGTTATTGTTATAATGATAATTGCTTTAAAAATCATAAAGAAGTTTGTAAAATAACCTATAAATGTTTAAACTGCGGGAAAATTTGCAAAAGAACCGACGAACATAGATGTGGTTCTGGAAAATGTCGAAACTGTCAAGAAATATTCGACGATATAGGTAATCATGAATGTTTTATGTTAGCAAGACGGTCAAAAGGTGGGTATTGTACTGGGCCTTGCGTTTGTAATAAGCAATCCAGTAAGAAACTCGAAAGTTGTACTTACACCGAAAAATACATAACATTTGATTACGAAGCAATGCAGGAAACCGGTGTTCACGTGCCGAATGTAATTGTTCAAAATTATTTCGATGGAACCAAAATGAATTTCAAAACTAACGAAGAATTTTGCAAGTGGCTAATTTCTAAAGAACACAAAGGATACACTGCCATAGCACATTATGCAAAAGGATATGATTCTCAGTTCATTTTGAAATACTGCGTCGAAAATACTCTGAAACCTTACACTATTTATAATGGAACTAAACTAATGTTATTAGAAATTAAAGGAATAATAAGAATAATCGATAGCTCTAACTTCGTTGCATCTCCGTTATCTGCTTTTCCAAAAACGTTCGGATTAACAGAACTCAAAAAAGGATATTTTCCCCATTATTTCAATACTCGAGATAATCAAAATTACGTTGGGCCAATTCCTGATACTAAATTTTATGGGCCTGATTCAATGAAACCCGAAGTAAGAAAAGCATTTTTGAAATGGCACGCTGAAAAAGTAAAGGAAAATTATATATTCGACTTTCAGAAAGAAATATTAGAATATTGTGAATCAGATGTCGATATTTTGCGAAGGGGTTGTATTGAATTTAGGAAGCAATTTTTAGACATAGCTAATATCGATCCTTTCCAATATTTAACTATAGCGAGTGTTTGCATGGCCATTTTTCGGTCAATGCATCTCAAAGAAAATACTATCGCTGTGAATAAAGAAATTAGAAAAGAAACATTTAGTAAAGGTTCAATAGCTTGGCTTAGTAATTTTAAAAATGTACAACATGCTTTAAACGGTGGAGAAGTTACAATTTGTGGAGCAAAGGTTGATGGCTACGATAAAAAAACAAATACCGTGTACCAGTATCATGGTTGTTTTTGGCATGGATGTCAAAAATGTTTCCACGAAGATACTATTAATAATGTAAACAATGAAACTATGGGCGATTTGTTAGAAAAAACTAATCAAAGGAGTAATCAAATAAAAAATGCCGGTTTTAAATTGATAGAAAAGTGGGAATGTATTTGGTTAAAATCGGAAGCTTATAAATCATCATTAAATAAAAATATAAGGGTTATTGAACCATTAAATCCTAGAGATGCGTTCTATGGCGGTAGAACCAATGCTAGTAAATTGAAAGTCGTAAATAAAAAATTAAGATATATCGATGTTTGTAGTTTGTATCCAACAGTTCAATATTTCGATTATTATCCCTTAGGTCATCCAACAAAAATTCATAAACCTGAGAAATATGATGAAAATTGGTACGGTTTAATCAAATGTAAAATATTACCTCCTAAAAAATTATATCACCCAGTTCTCCCGATCAAAAGAGATAAACTTCTATTTATTTTATGCGAAAAATGTTTTGAAGATAAATGTAATACTTGTTCACACGATGAAAATGAAAGAGCTCTGGTTGATACTTGGACTACAGATGAAGTAAATAAAGCTATTGAAAAAGGTTATAAGATTCAAGAAATTTACGAAGTATGGCATTTCAAAGAAAAAAGTAATGAATTGTTCAAAGAATATGTAAAAAAATTTATGAAAATAAAACTAGAGACTAGCCCGTGGGAAAGCGACTTTGAAACTATTGAAGAATATATAAAAAGCATTAAAGAAAGTCTCGATATAGATTTAGAAAAAGAAAGAATTCAACCAAATCCTGGACGAAGAGCAGTAGCAAAGATTTGTTTGAATTCTTTGTGGGGGAAGTTTGGACAAAGATTGAACATGTCACAATCTGAATACATTATAGATGTAAAAAGATGGTACGATATACTTTTAGATGACAGACTAGAAATTGGCTCATGCCATTTTCTGAATGACAACATCGTACAAATATCTTATAAATTTTTGAATCAATACATCGAAGATAGTTTTTCAACAAATGTTTTCGTTGCGGCTTTTACTACATCAAATGCAAGATTGAGACTATATGATATGCTTGATAAATTGGGAGATAATGTCGCGTATTATGATACTGATAGTATTGTTTACATTGATGATGGAAAAACTCTTGTAAAAACAGGTTGTATGTTAGGTGAGTGGACTGATGAATTGGGAAAAAATAATCACATCGTAGAATGGCTTAGTACTGGTCCAAAGAGTTACTCTTATATAACCAATCAAGGGAAAGAAACTATTAAAATTAAAGGATTTACTTTAAATTACCAAAACGGCAAATCATTAAATAGAGAAACTATGAACAAAGTTTTAACGAAAGAAATAAACAACGTTAAGCTTAAATTTAACATGATTACGCGAAATGTAAAAGATAAAACATTAGTAAACAAAGAAGTGGAAAAAGAGTTTAGATTTCTGTATGATAAACGAAATATAATTGAAAACAAAGAAACCGATATTATTGATACTTTACCTTGGGGGTATTAAACGTAAACATTTAAGAAGCTCTTTATATAAAAATCAGTAGTAAGTGGGTACGTTGGGGACACATTCTTGTTTTTTCACTTGAAAAAAAAAATGAACGCCTTAAATTAAAATATTTTAACAACTTAGTATAATATTATTGTTTTAGTGGAAAAATTCCAATAAAACATTTTTTTATTAAAATTAATAATTAAACAAACTTGATGTTATGCATGTCATTCTACGAATTTTAAAGCATGCATATCTTTTCCGTTATATTTTTTCATACCATTATAAACGATTTTAACTTGGTCCTTAACCATTTTAGTTAAATCGTTTTTAGTTAACATATCGTTGTATCGAGATGGTAAATAAACATTAAAATCGTTCTCCAAGTTGAGGAGAATAGCTCCACCGTTTTTTGTTTTCTTAAATTCTCCACCGAGAATCTGGTAAGACTTTCCCTCAACCAAATCCGAGAGTTTGTTGTATGTTTGTTCAAAATTAAGTTTTTGTAATAATGCGCTTTTACTCATTTTTATTATAAAAGTTATTCTTTTAACTAACCCCCCCAAAAGAAAAAGTCACTGGTTCTGATGTTTTGTGTTTAAAAAAATTTTATCAGGGATTTAAGTCGATAAATGAAAAAGTCACTGGTTCTGATGTTTTGTGTTAAAAAAGTTTTATCAGAGAGTCAAGTGGAAATAAAAAGCATCAGAGATTCAAGTGAAAATAAAAAGCATCAGAGAGTCAAGTGAAAATAAAAAACATCAGAGATTCAAGTGAAAATAAAAAGCATCAGAGAGTCAAGTGAAAATAAAAAACATCAGAGATTCAAGTGAAAATAAAAAGCATCAGAGAGTCAAGTGAAAATAAAAAACATCAGAGATTCAAGTGAAAGTGTCCCCAACGTACCCACTTACTACTCGCATGACTGTATGTCATCGAGTTAGTTGTTCCGTGATGTTGTGTCATTTGAAGAACGATGGTTGTTTTGAATGTTGTTGATATGGCTCGGTGTCTGTCAGTCTGTCTGGGTGACTCCAAATATTTGCCTTACGCATAACTTCCTCATTTCGAATCCGATTTTGCTGACACTTGAAGAGATCATGCGGGTTGGGTCCCTATGAATCACAAAACGATTGGGTCATCGGTACAGCCACTGCGCATGCGCAAAAGCGAATCCGTGGTACTTAATTTTTCACGAATAAAAGGTCTGATTTTGATCAAATTCGGTTGGTAGTTGGGACATGGCTTCTAGATGGTCCTCCGTGAATTCCGAAACGCTCGGATTATTTGTAATTATTCACTGCGCATGCGCGAAACTTAGGTTGTACTAAATGTCTCATAAACCTATGGTCAGATGAATTTCTATGGAACTTTTCTACAAATTACGCGGAGGAATTTTCGTTCAACTTTTTTAAAACTGCACGTTATGCTCCACACGTAACAACAAATAACTATAGACAGAATTTTCGAATCCGCCGCATATTTATGAAACTTTGATGGCTCGGTTGGCTCCGGTACTCGATTTAGGGAATTACCACATCAGAAAACAGCGATCTACAAAGGAGTGTAATCACTTGCCGCGTTTTGGTTTATTATTCTGTGAATAATATTGGTTTATTATTCCGTGAATAATACACTTATGTATTCGCTCAGCAAAAATTTTTACAACACCCCCTCAAAATTTTTTTTTTCCGTTTCAAGGTACGTAGATTCCAAAAATGCAATGTCCGTCCGCTGTATCACGTGTACCGGCTTCATTTTCGATCTAAAAAATTCTTTCTTTCGCACACATGCTCCATTTGGACCCTAGTTGTGTCCCGAAACTTTGCAGCCCGATCGGAATATACCCAGGGGTGTTGTGAGCGAAAATGTGAATGAAAATAGGTACTTTTTGTGTTTTAGTAACATGCTAGTAACATGAGCTTTTGAGGTATCGTTTTCCATGGTTTTTTGGACGAGAAGACCGAATACTATGTCGATTTTGACAAAAGACGCGGAAATTGAGGTTTTACCAAAGGTTCAGCTCCCAAAATTGGTTTTTTATGAGTCAAACGCTGCAAAGTCCTTGTCACATGGGTTTATTATTCTACTGGACATACCTACAGAAATGTTGGCTGTTCATTTATTGGTTCTTTCATGGGAAATAATCGAAATAGCTATTTCTGATGGTTTCCACCATTTTTGGCCCCTAAAACACGAATTAGGTAGGTACGCTCCCTTTTAGCGAATTTTCGAAGAAAAAGAAGCTATTGTTCTCGGTCCAAAATTTTTAAAACTCGAATTTCCGAAAGATTTTTATACCAAAATCCGTTTCAGACCATCCTGAATTCCCTGCCGAAAGACACCAAAAATTATATGTATATATATATATATATATATATATATATTTATATATATTTATATATTTATATATTTATATATATATTTATATATGTATGTGTCATTCCAGACGATAACTCTCGAAAGAATTGAGATAAAAAGTTCAAATTTGCACGAAAAATCTGTCTTGGCAATCGACAGGCTAAGTTCGAAGATGGGCAGAATCGGGTCAACCTAAGGGGGAGTTTTGGGGAGTTTTAGGGGGGGGAAATTACCCATAAATTCCCAAAATGAAAAAGTCTGACAAGTAACACCTCATTTTAAAGGTTTTTGTACGCTGAACACGATGGTGAAATCAGAATTGCGATATCTCATTCCGTTCTCAAACTGGAGCACTTTGAAGATGAAGGAACGTGGTTATTTCTTGAGATGTTCTTCCTGGTTCGTCTGCTCTAATCTGATAACGGAATGGGATATCGCAATTCTGACTTCACCATCGTGTTCAGCGTTGGAAAATCTACAAACCGAGGTGTTACTCGGCAAAAAATGGAACAAAAAATTTGTTACCTACGTACCCAATACCTACTCTTCTGGTATTCAAAACATTTTTGATTTCCCCCTCCCCCTCCTTCCACCCCAAATTTTACTTTGCGTAAAACTACTCCTGTTTTAATTTTGTATCAAGTTGGGAAAACATTGGCCGAAAATTAATTTTCAGAAAATTTTAGGCGGAGGAGGAAGATGCCGAAAACTTCGAAAATTCGCTCTTATAGCCATGCTGCATGACTGTGGTTTTTTTCTTTTTTTTTTCAATTTATCTTTGATCATTGGTAGTGCCATTTAACCGTAATGATCCACGTGTTGATACTACTTCCAGTGTTATTATACAAATTGATGGTGATTTCAGACGATTTCCCAGGTTTTTGACTCATAAAAAATCAATTTTGGGAGCTGAACATTTGGTAGAACCTCGATTTTCCACTCTTTGGTCAAAATGGACTTCATATTCGGTCTTCCCGTCCCCAAAAACATGGAAAACGATACCACAAAAGCTCATGTTACTAACATGTTACTAAAACGCAAAAAGTACCTATTTTTGTGCACATTTTCACTCATAACATCCCTGGGTATATTCCGATCGGGCTGAAAAGTTTCGGGACACAACTAGGGCCCAAATGGAGCATGTGTGCGAAAGAAAGACTTTTTTAGACCAAAAATGAAGCCAGTACACGTGATACAGCGGACGGACATTGCATTTTTGGAATCTACGTACCTTGAAACGGAAAAGAAAAAATTGTGAGGGGGTTTTATAAAAATTTTTTGCTGACCGAATACAAAGGTGTATTATTCACGGAATAATAAACCAAAAACCTGGAAAATTGTCTGAAATCACCATCAATGTATATAATAACACTAGAAATAGTGTAAACAGGTGAATCAAGATGATTTGAGGAAAAAAAGCGTACCTATTTCGTGTTTTGGAGGGCCAAAATTGGTGGAAATCATCAGGTATTTCAATTATTCCATATGAAAGAAACAATAAATTAACAGCCAACAATTCTGTAGAACTCCAATAGAATAATATATCCATTTGACAAGGACTTTGCCGCATTTTGTTGTTGTTGTGATTTTTTCAGGACAATTTTCAACAAAACACACACACACACACACACACACACACACACCTCCTCTCGCCCGTTCACCACATTTCTTGTCCATTCCTCACACCGGATTTACTTTCCTACTTGTCGTTGCCAAAATCCCCGACTTCCGAGAAATGGTTCATTGCAAGACGTGCCACTCCTGGAGGTTCACGTTCGAATCCAACTTCATTTGCAATAGTTTTTCTCAATATCCCCATCCACAGGTTCTTTAAATTCATCCAAACGGATTGACTACGAGATGAACTTTCCGTTTATTCTTCTGAACGGACTGATTATCAGGAGATGTTCTTTCCGTTTACTCTTGTAAACGGATCGATTAGAGGTGCAGAACGAAGAGGAAAATGTCGGATAAAATTATTTTGGGCAAGGAACACTGTTGTGCGCTTCGAGGAGGAGGAAAGGATGATACGTACACCTAAGCAACAGATTGTTGAAGATTTCTAGCGATTTTTGTCGTTAGATAAATACTCAAATTCGGTCCGTTTTTGTAATTCGAAATAATCGATCTTTGAACTCAACTAATTTATTGTGGCAATAAAGCTATAATTTCGCACCGATACATCTTTCCGAATCCCCACTTGGTGGAGTCCAGAAAGAAGGCGATATATCAGTATGAAGAGGAATCCAATTACGTGGACAAGTCCGTGGAGGAAGCGAACGAGGGTTGAGGAGATAAATTTCGGGAGGCTCGAGGTTTCGGATTGAGGTATGAAAGGCGACCAGATCTCATGGAACCGCTCTCTCACACGCCACAGCAGCCATTCAGTCGGATCTGTATTCTGTGCTGATCGTAGCTTGGTGAGTGTTCTCTCACAGTTTGTTCGTTTTGAGTTCGACCGTAAGCAGTTTTTCTGGTATGGTAAGCGAACAACTATAAGGGGCACCGCTGCGGCAGCTCCAGGGAATCAAATTGAATAGGTACCTACGTTTCATCTGTAAAAGGCCCGACTCCTTGAAACGAACATCGAAATAAATACAAAACAACTGACTAGAAAATAAGACCAATGTCAACAAAATCAGATTTAAAAACTGCAAGCGTCATATTCGAATTATTTGTTCGCGTTTAATTCTTGTTGGATCAGTACATTTGAACACAGTCCTAAATGACTTGACAGGAGTTTCCACGACACTTAGTGAAGGCGATTGAAGATACGACAACCAGCCTGCTAAGGTTTGATATTCATCGATGTCACCAATCTGGCGTGAGAATAGTTTATCGCAGTGTCTCGTAATGTGCTCGCGCATGTCCGTAACCCTGGAGCAAGCATTCAGGTTGGGTTTATAAGAATTGCATAAACTTGGGATAATTAATATTCCACAATCCCTAAGATGCCTTTTACAGCATTCGCTCAACTTTTAAAGATCTTTTTAAAGATCTATCCCACGTGACTAGAGTTCCGGGGCTGAACACGGAGCATAAGGATGATAAAGTGGGCTATTCCTACAGGAAATTTTGTACTGATTCAGAATAAACTCTACATAAGTTATTATATCCCTACCCCCCAATAAAAGAGTAAGGGGCAACCCGAAGATCCTGAGGATATTGGTAGAAGGTGCTTGGTGTCTAGTGCCTCAATAAAAATATCTGGATCCACTGCAGTTCACGAATGATCCGACTCTTAGTTGTGGAATTCATGAACCCATCAGGAGATCTGTTTCCCACTCTCTTCTACATTTGATCTCAATGTACGGAAAATTCGGCACAAACGCAGACAATCTTACAATCGGATTTTAGCTTGAACAAAACGTCTGCCAAATCGAGTAGGCAGTATAGCTTCCTCACTTGAATCACATGAACGTATAGAACAGTTGGTTGGGTAGGCTCGTTTTGATACGGAACCATCTGTGATCCAACCCGCGTGCACCCTGAAAATTTCAGCTCTCTACGACTATTTTTCGTGTAGTTAGAAGCGTGACAAGAAAACGGTCAACATTCAGGTTTGCGCATGCGCAGAAGAAAGTCACAGTACGATTCCAATGAAATCCATATGGAACTATCAAAGTATTATTCCTGATCGACCCTCCAAATCTGAACTCATTTCAACGATGTACAAGGTAGTTATGGGCGTTTCAAGTATTTCACGTTTGCGCATGCGCAGAAGGAACGATTTCAATGATCTTGGAGTGGAACCATTTGCAATTCAACTCGCGTAAACCCTCAAAATTCCAGCTTTCTACGACCATTTTTCGCGCAGTTAGAAGCGTTAGAAGGTAATGGTCAACATTTCATGTTCGCGCATGCGCAGACGAAAGTTACAGTACGATTCTAATGAAATTCATATGGAACTATCGAAGTGTTATCCCTGATCGACCCTCGAAGTTTGAACTCATTTCAACGATACTTGAGAAGTTATAGGCGTTTCAGGTATTTCACGTTTGTGCACGCGCAGACGAAAGTTACTACTTTATCAATGATTATTGTATGGGACCATCTGCGACCCAACCCGCACCTACCCTCCGATTTTCAGCAGGTTTCAGCCATTATTTCGGGTAGTTATGGGCGTTACAAGGAATTGACCACAGACAGACAGACAGGCACGGAACCAAAAATGTTCCTTGATGTCTGAAACGCAAAATGGTAGTGGAAGTTTGAATTTTGAAGGGCATAGGTACTTGTTTTACTCAATCACTTAACATGTTATATTTGGATAATAATTATCAACATTACAACGACGGTATTGTAATACCACCACTAGACAATTTATCACCCTTTGAGGATCGCGCTGTTGAATCCATCCAGCAGCACTGGCAACCGTGGTCCGAGATCCGACCCCGGACAATGGGGAGGGCGGCAGGTCTTCATTTGACTTGCCGCCCAGTTGATGGAGGGAGGAGGTTTGGGCCTCTTCTGGCTGTGCCGTAGGCGGCTTCTCTCCTCCCCATTGTAGGTTTGAGTTCAGCTCCGGGCCCCATGGTCGGCCGGCCACACGCTGAACAGCCGTTCTTCTGAGTGCAGACCATATAAACGCTCCTCCTGTTAGGACTCGCGTGGTCATCCATTCAAGTATGAATTCTGGGTAGCCCACCCTTTTGAGATCTGCTGCTGACCCACTGTGCCACACACCACGCCAGGTGATGGTTGCGCCAATCACCTTTATCTGGCCAGGCCGGATGTCTGCCAGTCCTGCTGCTGCTTGTAGCAGCTCATCCACCTGGTACTTACGGATCTTGGCAGTATTGACGTCAGCGAGGGATCGGGATCCAGAGACAACAGAGACGTCAATGATGAAGGCCCCTCTCGGTGTCACCACCAAGAGATCTGGTCGATAGCTCCACTCCACTAGGTTGAAGTGGAGCTCAAGCCACACCGGCCATCCTTTGCGTTGTGCATAACCATGCAAAAGGTCCAGGGCAGCATTATGACGGGCGCACCTTGGTCGCACGAAAGAGGGGCAGACCTGGAGGACATGAGCAGCCGTTTCATTTATGTTGTGACATCCCATTCTACAGTGATGGATAGTTCCTGTACGCTGACCCCTTGAACGCCTCATCCTGGTGGGCAGAGAACCAGAGTGAACCTTCACCAGACCTAGGGATTTCCAGCCGTGTTCAATCACGAATCCAAGGCTTCACTACCTTCGGTAGTGAGGAAGCAAAAATTCAAATTTCAATAATTTACCGGCTTTCAAACATTTTTGTGATGATTTTAGTAACTGCTTATATCGTATCAAATTGTCACCATCCCCTGATTTGGGTGATTCTTACCTCATGTTAAACGATTTTTTAGCTACTTCTAACTGACAAAATCTTGAATGGGCAATGATCATGAACTGTGATTACATTTTTTCTCAATAGCTTATGTGAGACAGACGACAGTAGGACTGAATCGGGAAAATATGCCACCTTCATATTTTGAGAGACTTTCAAACTTCGAGATTGCAAAGAAGAGGCGGGGAAAGCGGCCCTGCTGTTGCCTGTGACGTTTTACGGATATGGGTTCTGACAGGCTGGCCGGTGGCAGCAGACGGGAGATGGCCAGCCGGCGCTTTATACAGCTGTGACGTATGCAAGCGGCTTCTTTGAATCGCCTTTTTCTTTTACGTGTTTTTTTTTTCATCCATAAAGCAACTTTTCCCTCAACTTTTTCAAATGCGTAGATGAAGATGATTATAAAATCAGTATCAAAGTGTTTTTTGTGATACATGATGATAATAATTGCCCATTAGAATCTAGAATTGTTGGCATTTCCAAAATTGTTCGTCTTCGAACCCATCCATTCTTTTGTTGCTAAAACATTTGGCCCGAATTCGGAATGTTGCACGTCGTAGCCAATATTGTCCGGACGGAAACAATTATGTACATTCATACATATATGTCATTTGTTTAAATGGATGGATGGATTTGTAGGGGCATTTCTTGTCCCCAAAAATTCATGTCTTGAACGCTTTTCGACATTCCTTGTTCGCACCGCTATATTTTACCAATACGACTGTTGTACCTCATCTCTGTGGCCTTCTCTACGCGACGCGGCTCAGTCAAGATCCACCTCAGACCTACTGACTAATTATACCCCCAATACATGGACCGAGTTTCCGAAGTGACCGTTCAAGTCAAACTGTAACTCTTGGGGTTTAGTTCTTCCCAAAATCAGGGCATTAGCTGCACACCATTCAGTCACTGTAACTCCGAAGAGACCGACGTTGCGTGAAAGCGAATTGATGGTACGACTAACCGAAAAAAGAATCACCTAAATAACACAACATGGTTAAAACGTCTGAATACGTACAATTTTATCCTTATCATGTTGAAATTATGTGTCCTGGCAAATTTTAGACGCTAATAACATATTTTAATAAGTTCGAAATTCCAATTGCTTGATTATTCGTTAGAATTTTCGCTTCAAATCCGTTTGGGGACATTTTGCTTCTATCCTTAATGAGCAATTTTTAGCGAGTTTACATTGCAAATGAGCTGTAACAATGCGTCCAAAATGTTAAGTATGTACAGGAATTTTATACAGCCTTCCTATGACAAATCCGTTTAGGAGTATCGTGAATCCAACACGACTTTGAATTTTTTCCCTACGTGTTTATTCATCTCACACTGTATGTTTGTCTAGGTATATTGTCCACCGCATTCACTTGAATGACTGAGTTGTATTCGCATGATATACCTAACTCACAAGATCATTGTTGTTGACTGCAACTTCGTTTCATACAGGATGTGATCGAGTGGATCATGTTCAGTGGAGGAGAATGCCGAAACCCGGGATATTTATTAATTCAGCCGAGAAGCCATTATATTTTAATTGATACCAGCTCCACCCCGCGCTCTTACACATTTAGTAGAACTCGTAAAGTTTGTATGTACTCAATGTATGGGGAACAATCGCTGCCCGACCCCAGGTCTGTATTTTTCTGAACCCATCCAGCGCACCAACACGCAATATTTCACATAAACTCCAACTGCATTTCAAAGTCGATTTTAGAGCCTAATGATTGTAGGAAATCTACTATATGATAATGTAAACTATCTAATCTATATTGGACGTGATTCAATGGAAACGGTTCTAGGTTGGACCTGTCGCAATCCCGTAAATACATTACCATAATTATCCTGTATAACTTCATGCTAATATAATGAATATACATATCCAAATAGATGAACACGCGCGCACACACATTCTGAGATTGAACCATTTCGGCACTAAAAATCTAATACTTCACTGGATGCCGGTAATTTTGGAAAAAAGTACATGTACGTTATTTCTCTCGAGTGTTATTGTGTTACTGGCCCCCATTTTCGAAGTATAATTGCTACGAGAAAATCCTATCAAAAATAAGTTTCAGGAACGTTTTGGAATCTAGAAAAAACTTACTTTCCACTATTTTTAGCCCTGAGAATGCAGCAATTACTAGAATAACGATAAAAGCGAGTTGAAAAAAACGGGGGCCAATAACAAAGAATTCCCCCAGTCAAATTCTTTACTACTGGCCCCAACCCTCCTTCATATAGAACATTCTTCAACGAATCTATATTCTGTGATCTCCGACGGTTTATCTGATATGCCATCCCTATTCTGAGACGCAAGCGAAGCGAGCCTCCAGATCAGCTAATCGACACACAAGCGAATCTACACGTTTCAAATAACCTGCACTTTGCGATTTTGGATGAATGAGGATGCTATCAACTAATAAATACATAGGTGATTCTCCACAATTCAACCAATCGACGCAACGTGATTTTGGATGGCTAGGAGGTGCTAGATATCTATTAGGTAACTGATACGCGAGCGAAGAGAACATCCAGATACTACTAACGTATACTACTAGACAATTAAACTATTCTACACCAACGCACTTCCAGGCGGAACGAAGTTTTTGTCAGGTCACACTTCTTTTTAACTGCCTCCACCCGTTTTCTGAAAATAAGTGTAAAACACATTGTCGGAATGTGAAAAATCTACACCGATCAAACACGTAATTATTGAGAAAAAAAGTACATCCTGCTTTCAGCAGGTTCGTCAGTACCTAGTCGGTATTTAGGGTACTTGTGTTAATCATTTTGTCCGATACATAATTTTGCTGTATGGAAACCATTTAAGGCCACAACGGCATTTTCAAAAGAAGAAACCAACTGTCTGACCGAAAACAGTTTGTTGATACCGTCCACGAGCGAAATTAGGGGTTCAGGTACACGGTCGTCTTGACGGTCATCTCATCTTCGTCTCGGCAGTTGCTTCTACCGTCATTGCTTTTACCGTCACGTTATCATTGACGACTTCCTCAATTTAACTTATTTACCTTTAAAATGCAGAAGCTTTTTTATTTAACTTTATTTACCCTTTATTTAAGCTCCTTATTTAACTTTGAAATGTAGAAGTATGCCACATTCTATAGGCTCATTGAGATTGGAGCCATCCAGTATAC